>LPNX011142381.1:24015-41512 GCA_001517045.1 Pseudotsuga menziesii | reverse complement strand
TGAGAAATACTAAGATTCCGGTCAATAAAGCTGATCTGACAGATAAAGAGAAAAAATGGATGAATAGTCTCAATGTCCAGGTATATAATAGTACAGCCATTAAAAAATTAGAGGATTGGGAACTTAGAATGGACAAAACCCAATTCGAAAACTGGTTAAGAGAAAGAAAGATCTTCAAGCTGTTTTTTGATGGAGCCTCGAAAGGGAACCCGGGGATAGCAGGAGGAGGAGGAGTTGTCTTAAACCACATGGGAAAAGCAGAAATTGAATTCGCCTGGAATATAGGGCAAGATACTAATAATATGGCAGAAGCATATGGGCTATGGCAAGGCCTTAAGCAGGTGCAAAATGTAGGTGCGGACGAAGTTCTGGTTATAGGAGACTCCAAGCTAATTATCCGTGCAGTGAGCGAAGGAAGAAGGGGTAAAAATGAGCGGTTGGAAAGACTGTTAAAAAGAATCAGAGATATGATCAAAAGGTTTAGAAAGATCGAAGTCTTCCATGTTCTCAGGGAGCTCAATATGAGGGCGGACAATGCAGTTAATAAAATCATAGATATAGGGTGCTATGAACTTAAGGTTAACTCTAAGATCAGTCTGGAAATACCCCCATAATCTGTCTAAGGACGGGGCGTTTTAGCGGATCTCTGTACTCCGGTTCAGCGTTTTAAGCTGTTTCTCTCACATTAATATAACCGTTTTTGTTATAAAAAAAAAAATTATCCATTTAAAATATAACATAAATATTAAACTAAAAAAACATAAAACAAATACTATTTAATAAATAATAATAATAATAATAATAATAATAATAAACTATTATGAAGTATAAAACTTCACTGAATTATAAATTTATAAATAATTAAATAGTGATTTTTTAAGTAAAACTTATTTAAATCTTAATTAAGATACATTTAAGCATAACAAGATAGGACAACCATGAAATAAATCTCAGTTATACACTTGTTACACTCGAGTTAATCTTGTTAATCCGTTCAAAAAAGACTAAAATATGAGATAATATCTAAACACCTATGGATGTAATTAAAAAAAATTAATAAATATTTTTATTAAAATTTTGAAATGTTTTTGAAAAAATAGTTAACTGAAAATCCATCAACTTCCCTAATAACTTGAACATAAAATACAAAAAAAAACAAGAGTTAAGTAGTCTTTTTACTTCCTGAAAAGGCCTTAACCAACCAAAAATAACATTAATTTTCGGAGAAAAACATTCCACCTTAAAATAAAATAAATATAATGAACATTACTCTTTACATTTTACAATATTATACAAAAACAAAAAACCATACATTATAATTTAGCATGGCACTAATGCCAACAAATCCCTATGTGGCTCAATTGTTTCACAATGCATTATATGCCCAAGCTTTCGCCAGAGTATATATATATAAACCTAGTTCAAAACCCTATAGAAAATGCCCAAGCCAAACAAGACGCAAAAAGGAGAAGAGACCGAGAGGCATTGTATGGAATAACTGAGATGAGACTTACTCACAAAATATATTAACAATAATATTTAAATGTTTCCATCAATTTGTGTCTCAATAATTGATTCAAGTGTGAATAATTAATATGCTTATCTTTTTAGGATATATAATATATTCTAAATGTTTTCATCAATTTGTTTCTCAAGAATTGATTCAAGTGTGAATAATTAATATTCATTTACTTAGTTTATCTTTTTAAGATATATAATATATTCTGTGAAAATCTACAAAATAATTTTAGTGTAACTTTTGGATAATAAAATGTTTTTAGTTCATCTTTTAAGATATATAATATATTCTATAAAAATGAACAAAATAATTTTATTGTAACTTTTAATTCAAATGTGAATAATTAATATGCATTCACTTAGTTTATCTGTTTAAGATATATAATATATTCTATGAAAACCTACAAAATAATTTTATTGTAACTTTTGGATAATAAAATGTTCTTAATTTATCTTTTCAAGATATATAATACATTCTATGAAAACCTACAAAATAATTTTACTGTAACATTTGGATAATAAAATGTTCCATAAATTTTAGTTTTCTTCCCATTCTTCTAACAATAACATTTATTTTTCTATTTTTAAAATTATAACCGTGTTTGAATAATTTAACTAATATTAATATTTTTAATTATAATTTTACTTATAAAGTTAATCTAATAAGTTTTTTATTATAATTTTATTTATAAAGTTATTTTAATAAAATTGATAATTATTTACTAAACCATATAATGTTAATTGTTCAAAATTCATTATTAAAAATAAATTAAATAGACAAAACTAAGTTGTATATTATGTTACAATTTATTTTCTCTCAATTTCTGAATTTACAACAAAATTTAATATTATACAAAAGAATACATAATTAGTTATTCCTATGAAAAATATTCGTTTGCGCACATATAAAACGTAATAAACATTATATGGAACGGTTTTCTCCAAGTGGGTGGATCTCAAAACCATTATCTTTGTTTGTAACAGGTCCTTTGTCTAATAAAAAAAGGATTGAACTCTTTTTCTTCTGACAAAATGTAATAAACATGAAAAAATTATAATAAACAGAATTTAGTAAGTGAAGTTCAAAGTTTCAAAATAATTTATTGTATTTATACATATTTCAATATTTTGATGAGTAAAATCATTTATTATATTTTTATATTTATTTGATGGGCTTTAAAATTTCTAGAGAATTATGTAGAATGATATAGTAAATACAAAGGAAGTAAAATCATTTATTATATTTTTATATTTATTTCTAGAGAATTATGTATAATGATATAGTAAATACAAAGGAATTTTATAAGTATCTTAAAATGTGAGGGAATGCATTCATCACAATTACAACTAAAATTCTACTCTGTCACTTTGAAACATGTGCATAAAAACCACCAACTAATTTGCAAAACCATGTATTGGAAAGAAAAACCATGTGCAGAGGAGGAGGTCACCATAGCAAACTTATCCATAGTAAATTGCAATTGGTATATTAATGAAATGCCATGGGATGGAAGGCCAATACCATCACAACTCTAAAGCATGAAGCAAAGCACCACGTCTAATGAGAATATGAAAAATGACTCCCACTAACTAGGTTTTTAACCTCTCGGTGATTTCCATATTTAAATATTTCTCATTTATTTCATAATTATAACCATTTTTATTCATTTGTACGAAGAACAAAGAGATAAATAATATTTTTCTAAATATAAACATGTATTTTCACATATTATTTATTTTATTTCAATAATATTATATTTTCAATATTATTGTTCCAAAGAGGTGCATTCTACAGTAGGGGGAGTTGTGTAACTCCTTCAATGCTCATCCTAGAGCTGACACGTGTCATTCATAATAAAATATTATAAAAAACAAGCATGTATGCTCAAATTAGATTTAAAATATTTAGAACGGTATATATATAACTGATAAAATTACATAAATTTAAACCATAAACATTGCATTACACACTTCCTCAACATTTCCACTCTAAAAAAGGGTTTGCACTTAAAAGATTTGATCCCTCTCTATGCATGGTAGATCCTTTTAAGATGGGTCTATGCTAGTTTTAAGAACAATGAAGGCATGAGCTCACCATGACCTCATGCATGTGGCAAGACCCAACAGGTGCTCATGTATAAGATCCATACCTAAAAGTAATGACTTTTCAGATTCAAATCACAACTTTTCATTATTACACTATTACCTTTTACCTTTTTACATATTATTCTTATTACTTTTTTCCTTTTATTTATTATTTTGATTATTTTTTACTTATAGTACTTTTACTCTTTTGTTTACCATATTATTCTTATTTTCAATAAATCTTCTTTTATTTATTATATGATACATGGCTTGGGATTCACTAGGAGCTTATTTTCTAGTATGACTCCTCATAGGCAATGGTTTTGTGAATATGAGAAGTATAAGAGAGGTGATGTTTTCTTATGAGATGAGTCAACAACCATAATAATAAGACATGGAAGGGTTAAGTTGTTGCTAAAGGATGGAAGGATTAGAACTCTCTTTGGGTTTTCCACATTCCATATTTGGCTGGAAACTTAATATCCATCAACAAGATGAGAGATGCAAGCATAAAAACTATGTTTGCAAAAGAAACATGCAAAATGGTTCAAGGATCTATGGTATTGATGACGGGAATTTTGCATGGAACTTTCTACAAGTTGTTGGGAAGCACTATCACCAGTGGGTGTAACAGTTATGTTGTTCAAAAAGTGAAAATAAAGAAGATAAAAACCATATTGTCTATAACAAACCTCAAAATCCATACATTTAAAAAAAAATCTATAGCATATATATACATACAAATCAATAAAACCCCTAATTGTAACAGGGCATTCTTTGAACTTTGAGAGTTTATTGCACAAAATTCACATTAGATGTTTGATCATTCTTTCCTTACTCAGGGACCTTTCTGCAACTGTGGGTTGTGGGTTGTGGGGCTCAAGTAGACTATAAACAAATTAACCTTCCGCAACAACCTCGTGCAGCGACCCTTCTGCAATGCGGATTGCAGGTTACATTTTTAAACTTACAAAATTAAATTTCTGCAATTTAGCTTATCTGGCTCCAATGAGCCGTCGATCTGCTTCCAATGTGAATCTACACTTTAACCTTGCGAATTGTGGATTGCGGTTTACATTTTTAAACTTATAAAATTATCTTTCGGCAATTTAGCTTCCACAACTCCTATGACGAATTTATCTCATTGCGGCTTCAATCTCCACCGTCAATCTGACTTCCTTGTGCATTCCATAATGAAGCCACCACAACTGATGTTGTGAGTCATTGATCCCTTCACGGCTTCAATCTACACCGTCGATCTAACTTCCTTTGCAAATCAAATCCTTCTGCAATGTGGATTGCGGATTGCGGGTGCATTGTTCAACTTTTCTGAATTATGCTTCCGCAATTTGGTCTTTCGCAATTCATGTGAGCCGTCGATCTCCCTACGGCTTAGATCTCAATCATCGATCTGATTTTATTTGCGGATCAACACCTTCCACAATGCGGATTGCGAATTGTCGGTTTTACACTTTAACCTACAAAATTATCGTTCTACAATTTTCCTTCCGCAACTCCTGTCAGCCGTTGATCTTCTTATGGCTTCGATCTCGATCGTTGATCTGCTTTCTTTTAGGATCAACACCTCCCACAATGCAGATTACAGATTTTACACTTTAACCTACAAAATTATCATTATGCAATTAACCTTTCATAACTCATGTCAGTTGTTAATCTTCTTGTGGCTTCGATCTCGACCGTTGATATGCTTTCTTAGCGGATCAACACCTTCTGCAATGTGGATTGCGGATTGTGGATTTTACACTTTAACCTACAAAATTATCGTTCTTTAATTAACCTTCTGCAACTCATGTCAGCCGTTGATCTTCTTGCGGCTTAGATCTTATACATCGATCTGATTTTCTTTGTGGATCAACAATTATCCTTGCAGATTGCGGATTGCGGACATGTCTTCCAACTTTCTTGAATTGTTCTTCCGCAAATCCGTCTTCTGCAACTCCTGTGAGTCATTGATCTTCTTGAGGATTAGATATCAACCGTCGATCTGATTTTCTTTGTGGATCAACGACTAACCTTGCTGATTAACTCTTTAATAATACGGGTTCAAAGGGTTTTGGTTTGATTTGGGGGTTTGTTCTACTATCAGTTTAACTAGATCTGGAGATTATCTTGATGCTTAAACCTTTTCTTGATTTCAACGTCTGAACATGAAGTGATAAACATATAACCAACTATACTAAGTCGCTTATGAGATTTGTAAGGTTTAATTAAGGTTTCTCTATTGAAAAATAGATTTCAGTCACGACATTGAATAATACATATCTATACTAAGACAAGCATTAATGATTTATTCAGCATTCAGATTCATAATTCAGAGTTAAGGAAGATTTAAGAAGAATCGATACAAACAGGAAAAACATTGATACATGATAAAGTTTAAAACATAGGATTCAATCTCTTAGATGCATACTCGCCAATTCTAAATCATTCAAGTATTGGATTCGAAACCATAACAGATCAACAACAGTCAGTCCTAAATAGTTAGGCTCATAATGAAATACTAATTGCTACAATAATAACATTACTAGCAATCCTTGATAAAGGTATGGATGCCCGATCTTAGATGCATTAGTAATTAATCTAACGTTGTACAGATATGATATACTACAAAAAAACATGGATAATTGTTCTACAAAAAATGCATAAACACTACTACCTGGAAGTGTAACTGCAATTCAACATTAAAATTCACACTCCATTGCAACTAAAATCAATCATAAGAAAACCGAGTAGGAACCTGGCACAAATGCTGGGAAAAAAAAGTAAAGAATTTGTTCCTCCTAGCCAACTCCCAGAGCAGCCAGATTACTTGCTCTAGAACCCCCGAGCCTATTTGTTGAACAACAAGAGAAAAATCCTTCAATACGCCATCTCTCGCATTTCACAGATGTTAATCTGTGTCCAATACTAGCCTCCTGCTTCTCATGGACATACTATTATATAGTATTTTTCCTAGGACTTGGTCATTTATGAGCCTCCTACTCTTTAGCACTCAACTAGGAGTGCAGACCTGATTTTTTGGGATGATGTCTCTTGCATCTTGAATTCTCACTCAATGGCTCCTGCCACTTGTATTTTCCTCTCGTGGGTCAGCAAACACTCTTCAACAACTATATCCACTTTTGTTCTCCTTCAAACATTTTTTATTAAATAAAAATGCCGTATTACAAATTGTTTTATTTTTTACTTTTTTGTTAAAAATAATAAAACAATAATCAAAGTATTTTCCAGCAGAATTAATAATTATTATTAATTCAGGGGGTATTACATACACCTTCCCTTGAAAGATAACACCGTCCTCGGTGTTATAACTTTTCTTTTTTTCTTCCATTTCAACCTCTTGGAACAAGTCTGGATATGCCTCTTGCATAGTACTTTCCATCTCCCAAGTATCTTATTCCAGGCTAATGTGCTTCCATTGCACCTTTACCTATCCGATGGTACGGTTCCAGAGTAAAAGATCTCTCCTGTCGAGAATGCGCTCTGATCCCACTTGGAACTCTCCCTCTGGTTCCACCTGGATTACATTCCAGTCAATCACATGAGAAATATCATGAACAAATATTTTCAATACAGAAACGTGAAACACATTATGAACTTTAATATTGGGTGGTAGGGCTAACTGGTATGCAACCGGCCCTACTTTAGCTAGAATTTCAAATGGCCCACAATACCTGGGTGCCAATTTTTTTATACTTGCCTAATCTTAAGGTACTTTTCTTGGGCTTTACCTTTATATACACATAATCACCCACCTGGAACTCTCTAGGAGTTATTTTTAAATCGTCATAACTTTTCTTCCTGCCTTGGGAAGCCTTCAAATTTTGTTGTACATGTTTCACTGTTAGTTCCATATGTTTTAATAAGTCAGGTCCTAACATTAATCTACCAATTGGGCTACTCCATGAAATTGGAGTATTACACTTGCGCCCATATAATATTTCAAATGGACTCATTCCTGTAAAAACTTGAAAATTATTATTATATGCAAATTCTACTAACTGTAGGTAATATTCCCATTTACCTGGTTTGTCCATGACATACATCCTTAGCATGTCCTATAGGACTTGATTTACTCTTTCAGTCTGCCAATTCGTTTGTGGATGATATGCAGTAATGAGATTTAACTGTGTGTCCAAACCTTTAAACAAGGCTTTCCAGAAGTTACATGTAAATTTTGTGTCTCTATCTAAGACTATTACGTTCGGTACACCGTGCAGCCTGAATATCTTTTTTATGAAAATATCTGCAATGTTAACAGCTTTGTATGTAGATTTAACAGGAATAAAATGGGCAGCTTTACTTAATTTATCAACTACCACCATGATGGAATAATGTTGTCTAAAATTCTTTAGTAGGTCGGTGATGAAATCCATACTAATGGTTTCCCATTTCCGTTCTGAAATGGGTAGTAGTTGCAACAGTCCTGCTAGATGTTGATGCTCTGCCTTAACTTGCTGACATTCTAGGCAGCGAGCTAAGTATTATGTCACTTCTTTCTTCATGTTTAGCCAAAAGAAGTCATTCCTTATCATAGTGATCATTTTCTGGTATCCAAGGGGCCCTGAATATTGTCTTTTATGAAGCTCATTCATAACTGTAAGCTTAATTTTTGTTATGTTTGGTATGTACAACCTGTTTTTATGCAGCAACAGTCCTTGTTGGTTTAGGTTGAAATCTGTTTTTACTTGATTTTGTTCATTTTTAGCAGTCTTTTCTTTCAAAATTTGATATTCCCTATCAGAATTTTCCGCACTTAAAATCCAATTTTATAAATCAAATTCGTAGTTGCTACTTGCAAATAGTAAATTTGCATGACAACTTAGAGCGTCTGCCACTTTATTTTCTTTTCCTTTTATATGTTTGATTTCGAAATCATATTCTCTTAAAAAGGACAGCCATATGGCCTGTCTTTCATTCAAGTTATGTTGGTCAAATAAATATTTAAGACTTATGTTTTCTGACATAAGTAAAAATTTACTTTCAATTAGATAATGTCGCCACAATCTTAAGGCATGAATTATAGAAGCAAGCTCTAAATCATGTGTTGCATAGTTTTTCTCATGTTCTCTTAATTTCCTGGATTCATAAGCCACAACATAATTTTCTTGTATAATAAAACTTCACCTAGCCCTTCTTTGCAAGCGTCGGTACATACAACAAAATCCTTGAATGGATCGGCAATCTTTAAGATCGAGACGATAATTAATAAGTGTTTTAGTTTGTTAAAGCTTTCCGTGCATTTTTCAGTCCATTCAAACTTTTTACCTTTCTTTTGTAAAGAAGTTATGGGGTAGGAAATCTTAGAGAAGGCTTCTATGAGCTTCTGGTAGTATCCGGTAATTCTCATAAATGATCTGATGTCAGATGCGTTTTTAGGATCTAGCCACCCCATGATGGCCATTGCTTTGTCTGGATCGACTGAGATTCCATCCTTGGACACGACGTGTCCTAGGTACTAAATATTATCTTTAAATAAATCACATTTACTGAATTTTGCATAAAATTGTTGTTCTCTTAGTACTTGCAAAACGATTCTTAAATGTTATTTATGTTCTTGTTCGTTCTTAGAGTAGATTAGTATGTCGTCGATGAAGACAACCACAAACTTATCTAGGTAGTTGCTTAATATATTGTTCATTAAACACATGAATGCACCAGGTGTGTTTGTTAACCCAAAAGGCATTACTACAAACTCATAGTGGCCATAGTGGGTCCTAAATGTTGTTTTAAAGATGCCCTCATGTTTTATTCGTACGTGATGGTAACCCGACCCTAACTCTATCTTTAAAAATATTGTTGTTCCACGGAATTGATCAATTAGATAACTATCCTAGGGAGTGGGTAACGATTCTTAATGGTCATTTTATTTAACTGTCGATAATCTATACATAATCTTAAAGTTCCATCCTTCTTTTTCACAAACAAGATCGGTTCTCCCCAAGAAGAGACACTTGGTCGAATGTACTTTTTATCGATTAGTTCTTGTAGTTGTTATTTCAGCTCTGTAAGTTCTATTATATTCATTCGATATGGAGCTTTCGATGTTGGTACCGCTCCGGGTATCAGATCGATTGTGAAGTCAATGTCTCTTTTCGGAGGAAGTCTAGGGACTTCTTCCGAGAATATGTCTTCCAACTCTTTCAAGACCGATATGTCTTCTAGTTTAAGTTTGTTACCGTTTTAATTACCATTCATTATATACACAACAAATACTTTAAAACCTTTTCTTACTGATCATTTCATTTGCAATGCAAATATTTCTCTGATGGTCACCTTCTTAGGGATCCCTCTTACTTTTATATTGTTTCCATTATCATTAATACAAGTAAATTTTTTATCAAAACAATTTAACACAACTTTATGTTCCTCTAGCCAATCAATTCCTATGAATAAATCATAGGATCCTAAAGGCAAAATATTTACATTGACATGTGTAAGAAAATCATGTATCATCAGTTTACAATTTCTAACAAGACTAGTAACTTTTCTTTTTGTACATGTGGCTAACTGTACTATCCATGATTCTTTTCAGGTAAGAGTTTGCATGAATCAACTATTTTAGGTTATATGTAACTCAGGCTTGCACCTGGATCTATTAAAATAGAGATAGGTTGGTCGTTTATCGTACCTTCAATTTCAACCATAGAAGTCTGATGGTATGCTTGTCGATTTTCTAATGCAGCGCAGATTCTGGGCATGCTCCTGGCCATGTCCCCAACTGTGACTGCTTCCTGGATACAATGAACATTAAAAAAAAAATTCCTTGCTGGACATACTTTAAAGTAGTGTGGCCCTCCACACTCCCAACATTTTAAGGGTTCTTTTTGTGTTGGGTTTTTATTAAGAACAACTGAAGGTTCTTTTACAGCAGAATCTTGGGGTTTAAAGATTTTGTAATTGTTACTTTGATACCCTCTATAATTATTTCATGTGTGTTTATGGAACTTATTTTGTTTTTTTCTGGGATCAAAATTATTTGGCCTTTGATTTTTTCAGGCTGGTATACCTTCCCTTTTATTCTTATTTTGGTCACGCAGAACTTTTCCTTCCTCATCGCTTCCTCTAGCATTTTCGGATTGTCATACTCAATTCATTCTTTGAACATTATGGGAAAACAACTAAGGAACCGTTGTATTTTAGGTTTCTTGTCAATTATATAGGGAACATAACGAAGTAGGCTTAAGAACTTGCTACATAGTTCTTTCATCGTCATTGCTCCTAACCTTAGTTCATAAAATTCTTTTCCTTTTTCTTCATAATATTGTTCTGATAATTATTTTCTTTTAAAGAGTTTCTTAAATGTTTTCCAAGTTACATATCACTCTTTTATCTCTTTAGCCTTCTTTATGTCTTGCCACCATATATTTTCCTTCCCGGTCAGATTATAGATGGTTGTTTTAGCCTTTAACTCATCTGAGTAGTTATATATTTGAAAATACTTTTTCATTCCGGACAACCAGGCCTCGACCTTTTCACCCTTCTCATTTTCCCCATTAAACATGGGTGGTTTAATTTTCTTAAACTCCCCATATATTTCCTCATAGGGTCTATATTTCTTTCTCTTTTTATTCTCGTCACTGCTTTCACTTGACTCTTGTTCTTTCCTATGGTGTTTAACTAACTCTTCAGTTGAAGTCTCAGATTTATGGCTAGAAAATTCCTGCGTTTTTCCCTTACGTTTGTAAGGTGCAATTTTAGGCATTTCATGTTCAGATTCTTTACGTTTTCCTATGTCATCATTATGGATCTTAACTAACATAATAGCATTTAGTTCTTCCTGAGCCTTTAGTATTCGGTCATTATATTCTTTAACTTTTATCAATTCAAACCTTAACTCTTGGACAGTTCTTTTATTATCTTGACTGTCATTTAAGTCTACCTGAAATTCCCCATCCCTTAAGTTACCCCTTTCGTTATTTAAAGGGATTTATGGGCGGCGTTCCTCTTCTGCAGACATCTCTGCATCTGCCATGTTTCCTGCAAAAACATAGTTATTCTTCTCTTTGTTGTTTGTAAGAGAATTTAACAAAAATATAAATTTAAGTTAGTATTTTGTTGTAGCAGCTTTAGTGTTGAGCCGATTCAGGCCTAGTGTTGTAACCGTGATCTGATACCATATGTAACAAACCTCAAAATCCATAAATAAATAAATAAAATTCTATAGCATATATCTATAGACAAATCATTAAAAACCCTCGGTTGTAACAGGGAATTCTTTTAACTTTGAGAGTTTATTGCACAAACTTCACATTATATGTTCGATCATTCTTTCCTAAACTCAGAATCCAATTCTGAACCGAAATAGCTTTCAAAACACTTCACTGTTAAACCTATTTCTAATATTATTATTACTTATGCGGTTATCTTTCCACATTCCGCAAGTTTCCTTTCGTAAGGACCTTTCTGCAACTGTGGATTGCGGGTTGTGGGGCTCATGTGGACTATAAACAAATTAACCTTCCGCAACAGCCTCCCGCAGCGACCCTTCCGCAATGTAAATTGTGGGTTCCATTTTTAAACTTATAAAATTAACTTTCTGCAATTTAGTTTTCGCAACTCCTATGAGTCGTCGATCTCCTTGCGGCCTCAATATCAACCGTCGATCTGCTTCCATTGCGGATCTACACTTTAACCTTGTCGATTTTGGATTGCAGGTTGCATTTTTAAACTTAAAAAAATATATTTCCTCAATTTAGCTTCTGCAACTCCCGTGAGTCGTTGATCTCATTGCGTCTTCAATCTCCACCGTCGACCTGACTTCCTTATGCATTCCATAATGAAGCTACCGCAACTATTGTGAGAAGTCGATCCCTTTGCGGCTTCAATCTCCACCGTCGATCTGACTTCCTTTGCAGATCAACTCCTTCCACAATGCATATTGCGGATTGCGGGCACACCATCCAACTTTTCCGAACTATGCTTCCACAATTCATGTGAGCCGTCGATCTCCCTACAGCTTAGATCTCAGTCGTCGATCTGATTTTCTTTGCAAATCAACACCTTTTGCAATGTAGATTGCGAATTGCAGGTTTTACACTTTAACCTACAAAGTTATCGTTTCGCAACTCCTGTCAGTCGTCAATCTTCTTGCGGCTTTGATCTCGACCGTTGATCTGCTTTCTTTGCGGATCAACGCCTTCTGCAATGTGAATTGCAGATTTTACACTTTAACCTACAAAATTATCATTCTGCAATTAACCTTCTGCAACTCCTATCAACCGTTGATATTCTTGCGGCTTTGATCTCGACTGTTGATCGACTTTCTTAGCAGATCAACACCTTCCACAATGCGGATTGCGGATTACAAATTTTACACTTTAACCTACAAAATTATCGTTTTGCAATTAACCTTCTACAACTCCTGTCAACTGTTGATTTTCTTACGACTTAGATCTCAGTCATCAATATGATTTTTTTGTGGATCAAAAACTATCCTTGAGGATTGCAAACATGCCTTCCAAATTTCCCGAACTGTTCATCTGCGAATCCATCTTCCACAACTCCTATGAGTCGTTGATCTTCTTGCGGCTTAGGTCTCAACCATCGATTTGATTTTCTTTGCGGATCAACGACTAACCTTTCAGATTAACTCTTTAACAATGCGGGTTCACAAGTTTTGGTTTGATTTGGAGGTTTGTTTTTAACTAGATTTGGAGATTATCTTGATGCTTAAACCTTTTTCTTGATTTCGTCGTCTGAACATGAAGTGATAAACATATAACCAACTGTACTAAGTCACTTATGATATCTATAAGGTTTAATTAAGGTTTCTCTGTAGAAAAATGGATTCCAGTCGCAACATTGAATAATAAAGATCTATACTTAGATAGGCATTAACGATTCATTCAGAATTCATATTTCATAATTCAGAGTTAAGGAAGATTTAAGCAAAATCGATACAAACAGGAAAAACACGGTTAAAAGTAGGAATACATGATACATTTTAAAACAGAGGATTCAATCTGTTAGATGCAAACTCATCCATTCTAAATCATTCAAGTATTGGATTCGAAACCATAATAGATCAACAACAGTCAGTCCTAAATGATTATGCTCAAAACGAAATACTAATTGCTACAGTAATAACATTACTAGCAATCATTCCTGTGAGTATGGATGCCTGATCTTAGATGCATTAGGAATTAATCTAACATTGTATAGATCCGATATACTAAAGAAAAACATGAATAATTGTTCTACAAAAAATGCATAAACACTACTGCCTAGAATTGTAACTGCAATTCAACATTAAAATTCACATTCCACTGCAACTAAAATCAATCATAAGAAAACAGAGTAGGAACCTAGCACCAATGCTGGGAAAACAAAAGTGGAGAAGTTGTTCCTCCCAACCAACTCTCGGAGCAGCCAAATTACTTGCTCTAGAACCCTCGAGCATGTTTGTTGAACCACAAGAGAAAAATCCCTCAATGCGCCATCTCTTGCATTTCACAGACGTTAATCCCTGTCCAATGCTAGGTTCCTGTTACTCATGGACATATTACTATATAGTATTTTTCCTAGGACTTGGTCATTTATGAGCCTCATGCTCTTTGGCACTCAACTAGGAGTGTAGACCTGATTTTTGGGCATGATGCCTCATGCATATTGTGTTCTCACTCGATGGCTCCTGCCACTTGTCTTTTCCTCTTGTGGGTCAGCAAACACTCTTCAACGGCTATATCCACTTTTGTTCTCCTTCAACATTTTTATTAAGGATTACAAATTCTTTTATTCTTGAATTTTTCTGTCAAAAAATAATAATAATAATAATCAAAGTATTTTCCAGCATAATTAATAATAATTATTAATTTAGGGGGTATTACATTGTCTCTAAAGTAAAGACAATGCTATGGCGTCAAATACTAAGACATATTAGAGAGAATGACCTTTAAGCAGTATATGGTAAATGTATGGTCGAAGCCTGAAGGTATGTATGATTGCACACTAGATTCGATTTCTATGAACATTGCATGTACAGTAAACTTAGTCGGGTAAGATTTGCTTATAGTGTTACAATAGTAAAGGGAATATTAGAGTTAATATGCATTGAAATGTGTTAGACTTACGCATGTTCCATTACTAGGTAAATTTGTGTTTTAAGTTTCATTTATAGATGATTTCTCAAGGAACGCATGGATCTATTTCCTTCGCAATAAATTTGAGGTCTTTGATGAATTTAAAGAGTTTAAGGCCCTTGTAGAGAATTAAACATAGAATAAAATAAATTTGTGGAGGACATATAATGGCAAAGAGTTCTATGGAAACTAATTCAAGGATATGTAAGAAGAGTAGAATAGCAAGGCAAACAACTACTCCATACACACCTCAATAAAATGGAGTTGTATAAAGAATGAATGTGATGTTGATGAGAAAGGAAGGACCATGCTCAATTATGCCTACATAAGACAATAATTATGGGCAGATACAATGGATATTGCATGTTACTTAGTAAATTGATCACCCATATTCACATTAGTTGACAAAACCTCGCACAAGGTGTATGGATTGGTAAAAAAACATCTCTTGAACATCTAAAAGTTTTTGGGTGTGATGCTTACGTACATGTTCCAAAGGAAAAAAGAAGTAAGTCAGATAATGAAGCTAAAAGATGAATTTTTATTAGTTATAAATATGGTGTGAAATATTTTAAACTTTAGAACCTAGTAACAAAGAAAATTGTTTGCAGTTAGGATGTTGTTTTTAAAGAGGTTAAAGATGTTCCAAATAAGAATTCCTTCCAAGGGAAAAGGAACCAAATAAAATAGAGTTTGAGTTGGAGGGTGAAGAAACTGACCCAATACAAGAAGATGAATCAGAACAAGGACCTCGTACTCTAGTTATGAGGAGATCAACTCTGGAAAGAAGGTAACTACAAAGGTGTTCTCTACCCGATTATGTTCTTGTTTTGCTTAATCTATTATTTATGACCCTAGAACTATTAACGAAGCAGTGGATTCAAAGAATGGTAGAAATTGGAAGAAGATCGTGGTTAACAAAATGGATACCTTGGATAAAAATGAAGCTTGGGATCCAATTAAGTTACCAACTAGAAGAAAAATCATTGGTAGCAAATGGTTGTTTTAGAAGAAGTTGAATGCAGAAAGTAAAACATAGAAGTACAAACCCCCTTAAGTAGCAAAAATATATTCCCACAGAAAAAAAAATTAGTTTTGGTGAAATATTTTCTCTAGTTGCTAAAATAACTTCTATCATATTCCTTGTGTCTATTGATGTTACTTTTGATCTTGAAGTAGAGAAGATGGATGTGAAGACAACATCATGTTGATCGAATTTTCTGAATGTGGGCCAACTAGGAAAAATCAACCCACACAAGTTGTTTACCACAAGGTTATCACTCTTGGGACGTTTTAATACTTTAACCTAGAAAAAGTAAATTCTAAACTAAAATATGAAATTCTAACTAAACTAAATTAAAATTAACTATATACATGCAATCTATCTATTTTATAAAATTCATGTTCGAAAAACTAAAGTTATTTATTTGAGAGCTAAAAATCTTTTAGAAGCTCTACTAAATGAAAGCAATTAACTATGACTATTAATATTTCTTTCATCTTTTTTTTAAATATTTTCTTAAGAAGTATTTAAAAATAATTAACTAAATACAAAGAATATTTAATAATTGTCAAATGAAAATTTAAACTAAGAAAAAGAAGTTTTACTCTAAATTATCTACCCTATCTATCTTGGCCAAGAGCAGAATTTACAATTAACTTGATGTATAAAAAAAATGATAATATCACTTGTTTACTATTACAAAGATAGAACTAGCATAGATCCATTTCAAACCTAGATCTATCAAGCACGGAGAGGTACAGATCTGGGTTTAAAATGGATTTACGCTAATTTATTTTTTTATATATTTTATTTAAGTAGATACGTAATTCATTTTTTTTCATTTTTTCATTTTTAATATTTAATATTTTTTATTTATGTCGGCTAGCATAACGTGATAGGATCTCCCCCATACTAGGTTGGAGAGCACATCGCAGCAAACAAAGTAATATTTTGAAGTATCAATATTGTCATAATCAAGAAATTTTCAATTTGATCTGTGATAAAAATATTACAGAGCTGAGATTATGATTGATGATTTTTTTGCTAGAGGAAATGCATATCTCTTTGTGAAATTTGGATGTCTGTAGAAAGAAACTAGATGGAAAAATATTACAGAGGACGTGCGGCCGCAGCTCTGATCCTCCATGTGACGGCGATGGCGTAGGAGGACTGAAGGAGGTCGTGGATGGCCTAGCTCCCTAGGTAGGGCTAGGGGTCTGCCATGGTTTTTCATCCAAATAGGTCTGGTCACGTTCTTGGATAGAATACGAGGTTAAGATCTGTGATGGAGGCTGGCCGTTGGGGTTTTCGAGGTTTGTAGGAGCTTGTGGATTTTTTGACGGAGACGGATACCTATTTGGCAGCGATGGAGGATCTGGACATGGTTGATTATTCGAGCGACAGGTTGGAGAGCTCTGACATCTGGGAGATGCCAGGTGGAGGGCTGATAGAACAGCTGGTGGATCTCACTAGTTTGGGACCGGAGGTTTTGGGCCCAGCTAGGTTAGAGCTGTTAGGGCTGAATGATGTCACTTCTTCGTCTGCCTTCTCTGCCTGCTCGCCGTCGGAGCCTATTCCCGTTGATCCACTTGTGCTGGAGTCTTCGCTCTGGAGGGAAGAGGGGGTTATCCTCGCCAGGAATTTAGGGTTTACGGTATCAGACAATCGAGGCGGGTACGAGACTGTGGCTGGATTTGTCCATGTGAACATGGACGGGGAGGTTGGACTGGTCTCGCAGGGCAAGGGACATAGGGGAGCATCCCCGGAGACTGAGCTGAGGGTGTTGCTG
>LPNX011142381.1:0-18675 GCA_001517045.1 Pseudotsuga menziesii | reverse complement strand
ATGGATGGTGAAAGAATTTATTAATGGTAGCCTGCAGGCCTTTTATCACAGGCCGTTTATAGAACATCAGTGAATGTTGACAGGTTTTCTTAAAAATTAATACATACTGTATAAAGGCTGATCACTCACGTTCTCATTGTGATTATTGACAGGCCTTTCTTACAATTGTTTAAAGACTGATCTCTCCATTACGTCATTTTGGAAATGTCGGATCTTATAACATGGTTAAACCAGAGAGAGGTTCAGGCATCGAACTTCTACTCTTTGTTAAATGCATCTTCGTAGGCATTTACAGCTATATATTCTGAAGCAATTGGAAGGTGAACGAATATACTAAAGGCAGCTTGCTGGCCTTTCCACAGGCTTTTCATAACAATAGTGATTTATGACAGGTTTTTCTGATGTTTAAAGGCAGAACATATGTCTTTTTGATTCTGCTAGAGGTACAATCCTTTATTGAATAATGCATCTCTGTATGCATTACCAGCTATATATTTCTGTAGCATTTGGCACAAAATAACTTGTTATTTTGTTGAAATCAAACCGCTTCAGAAAGTCAATGACAGGACCAATGAATTGAATTCTTCTTGGAAAAGCATCTGCATATGCTTACTGTGTTTTATATTACAGTAGACCTTTCAGGTCCTTCAACTGAACCAGTTTTATGGTTGAACGGATTCACGCTCTAGTGAATATTCAGAATGTAATTTTGATCTCGAAAGATGAATGAAATTACGCTTTTTTTTCTTTGAAAAAAAAAAACTATTATCATCATTCAATATATTATTATTATTCACATTCATTATTAAAATGATAGTTAGATTCGACTAACAAACAACCGGATTCGGTTGCTCCATTTGGTATCAGAACTCGGATTCGGCTCCTTCGACTTGAGCTCGGATTCGGCTCATCAATCCCTACTTGAGCTCGGACTCGGCTCATCAATTTTTTATTCTTATGCTGCTCCATTTCACCCATATTCTCTTCCATCCCTCGCCATTCATCCTCGGATTTCTTCCGCTGCTCCACCCTGCTACTCCTCGCGCTCATCCTCAATTCTCCCTTCTTCATCAGCCAACATTCTGCGCTCTCCCCTCGCCCATATACCATCTTCTTAACTACAGACCTGCGCTACTCCTCCACATCATCCCCACGCTCCACGTTATCCAATCCCCACTCATTCAGCCACCTGCTCTCGGTCGCGTGCTCCACCATCCTCTGATCACTCCTCACTCCCTCCTACGCTGATCACTCCTTGACCTAAATTCCCTGCCTCCACATTTCCACGTTACCCGCTCCCTCGCGCCATTCCTTTTTGCCTGCCCTCAACTCTCGTGCGCCTCACTGCTCCCTCAATACCCAGCTCCAGTCACGCCCTCCACCGTGCTATCTCTTACCACGTCAAAGCTTTCACCATTGCTACAGGAACACACATTAACCTACAAACTCTCTCCGCAGTACATCCACCACGCGACCCTCCACCACGTCCACCTCGTCGACACCAGCTTCCATCCCCCACGCGCATGGTCTTCTCCTCGCAGCCATCTGCGACCTCCTCCATCTGCCTCTTGCATCTCCCTTGCGCCCTCCCTTGCCCCAACGCCCTCCTCCATCTCCGCGGCATCAACCCTCATCCGTGCACATAGTAACCTGCAACCCTGCAAAACAAAAAAGAAAACATATTTTTCAGATATTATATATATTAATAATATATTATTATTATATTATTAAAACCAAGAACTACCATTATTATATTATAATAATATTTAGTTTAAAAAAAAACTATATACAAAATATAATATAGCTTATAAAAAATATATATTTAATAATAATAATATTAATTAATTAATTAATTAATATATTATTAACCAAAATAGCGTTGAAATACACACCTCCGCATACAAGGTCCAAGACCATGGCAGAGCTAAAAGAGCAAATCGAAAAAATGGAGAAGGACATCAGGTCCCTTGTCGCTGACCTAAAATGTTTGAAGGAAAAGATGCAAAATAACAATACATTACTCAAAGACGAGCTTGTTTTGGTACTAGAAAGAAGGCTCGACGACAAACTTGACATCCTGAACGAAAAACAAAAAGACTTGGATGACAAAATGAGTACCATGATGCAAAACATAAACACCTTAACACAGAACATGAGCACCATGACGCAGAACCATAATACATTAATTGAGATGTTACAAAGGCTCATACCCAGTCCGGGCCAAGTCAGCAATCCAGACATGCGAGCTGCCTCATTTCATGTTGCCACCCAGGAAACACTCACAGAGAATCAAGAAGAATTGCAAAAAGAAATAAAGAGTAACAATGCAACGCTTAAGCAAGAGATAGAAACACAAGTACTGCCAGATTTGGAGGCATGATTAAACAACAAAATAGACGCTATAAGTAAAATAGTAGAGAAAAGAAAAACTAAAAATCACCGCCAACAACGAAACAATTCAGATATGTCACTTTCATCATCCAGTAGTTCCGAGCCACCATCAAACCATAAGGCAAAAGGAAATCAACGTCGTCCTTACAAAGTGTACCCACCTAAGGCAAAAAATAGAGTTGTCGAAATACAACGAGACTGAAGACCAATGCGTTGCTTGGCTAAACAAAGCAGAAGAATACTTCGACATTTACAACATTCCATCTGACGAGGAGAAGGTGCAATATGCGTCAATGCACATGGAAGGGTGCACCTATAATTGGTACTTATGGTGAAAGAGAGATAATTTTACCTACACCTGGAACTTGTTCAAAAATTATTTTTTTAATAGGTTTCAAGGAATCAAAGAAGATGAATTTTTCAGTAAACTTACCAGACTACAGCAAGTCGGAAACGTAGAGGAATTCACTCATCAATGGGAATCCTTATCAACACGAGTATTTGGGTTGTCTGACAAGCAAAGACTCGTAACCTATTTAGGAGGTCTTAAACCATACCTCCAAAAAGAGTTAAAGTTGCATGACATACCTAACGTAGAAGTAGCAAGACATAAAGCAAAAGCCGCAGAACGCAAATTGGAAGGAATTAAAACAAGAGGCGATAACCATTATCTGCAAGAAAAAGAGACAATGTAGGTACTGTGCAGATACGTGGTCACCCGGTCATCAATGCCACAAACCCTAATCATATGCCTATGAAATGGAAAATAGATCGAAGTCATCTAACAGTTATGCTGATAATAGAAAAAAGAAGAAAAACATGTCGCCGATGCAGTGATGATTGGACCCCTGGTCATAAATGTAGGAACAATGAGACAATACAGTGAAAATCATCAATGGAAAGGAAGTGCAAGTCTCTGCACAAGAGACCTCGTCTGATTCTAATACCGACACCGAGTCAGAATGAAGAACGACACTAGGAAAATACTTAAGCTTAGAGGACAAAGCTTCCTAAAAGGGAGTGGCAATGTAACGAATATTAAATAAATTATTAATTAAATTAGTTAATTATATGAAAGGGTGTAACCCTTCACGCTCAAAGCCTATAAAGGCGTGCCTCCTTTGTAACTATTATCATCATTCAATATATTATTATTATTCACATTCATTATTAAAATGATAGTCGGATTCGACTAACGGACAACCAGATTCGGTTGCTCCAGTTACTTTCCCTTTTCAACCAATGCCGCCTCCAATATGGCAATATATAGCCACTCTTGTATGCAAGCGGGTGCAACCAAGGGTAACGACTCGTGTGGTCGCACCTCTCCCAATTAGAGATGACTACCCAACAAAGTGTTGTGTGGTGTTCATGCTTGCTAGTTAGGAGTTCCTCCCTAGATCGCATCACCAAGCTTGCACCATCACCTACCATCTTGTCGACACCCACACCTTTGTTTAAGATTGGACTCAATCTCTTACGGATAGACACTGCCACTTTCCTTCCTCGTGGGTCATGCTCTCAGGCTTCTCCCAACGAGCTTCCATCCCACTTTGCCTAGTGCATTCCCTTGTTCCTTTACTTGTCAAAGCCCTTCGTTATGTCATCGAGTCCTCCTGCCCACCAAGGTGTTTGGGTGTGGTGTCATTTTGCATGGGTGTCTCACCACACGACCAACTCCTGAATGTTGTCGGGCCAGCCTTGGGACCCCAGAATTAGGTCACTTCGTCACATGCTCACATGAATTGAGATGTTGGTGTCGTGCACTTGCACTCCTCCATAGGATGCCCAAACCGACAACAATAAGTCGATCACTAGCCAAGCCTGTCGAAGTCTATCCATGGGTGTGGCTATGGCCAAGGCGCCCTCCTCGCCAAGGTCGTGACATCCTCCCCCGCTCCAAGTTGTTGCCACCGTCGGCAATGTTTCAAGATGCCTGCTACTCTCGAAAACCATCTGCATGTTGCCACAATTGTTCTTCTGTCACCGTCCTCTACATCATATCTCTAACATTTTGCTACAGACCTACACTCCCCCTTTTCTCTACAACCTGTGTGGGTGATCAATCCATCAAGTTGGAGTCTTGTGTTTGCATGTTCTTGTGCAACTCGCACGAGTACCACTATGCTTTGGTGGATCCTTACCAACAATGGTGGTGAAGCCACCGCTTCTACCACTCATCACTAGACCTCTCTTCAATGCTCTCTTGGCAGTAATTTTCGAAGTGCCTCTAGACTAAGGCACTCAAGATCCCTACTACCCATGCCTAAGGTAGTGGGTCGTTGCGCAGTCTACCTCAATGAGAAGGATCAAATGGATGGTGCCCATGACCATCGCCCATAACATCATCATCTCCCAGTTGATCGTTGTCATCCTCTTACTCAAGTACAACAAGAGAGGCAAGTTCGAACTGATCTTGCCTTCACCTTTTTCCAATGATTGTCTAGCCTCAAGGTAGTCCTGCCAGTGCTACCCAACAGCCTCCGAAGTGGTTGCACTATCGCGTAGCTCCCCTTCCTGCTCATGGGTTACTATTGTAATCCTCTTTTACCCATTGCTATCTTTTTGCACTACCATGAAAGCGTCAGTAAGCCTCTCCACACTCGTCAAAACATACTCTATAATTCCTTCAACCCTGCACACTCGTTTCTCCAAGTGTCTCATGGAGTCACAACTTGTTGGTTCCGACTCTTCGTTGGATGGCCGCTCACTCTTGCCTTTGGCTTTATCTCTCACGTAGTGAGAACCTATTGCATCTTGGTCTCCTAAAGGCATAGCACTCATAATTGTCACCTTTTCGACTTTATGTGGCCTCTCTCGACATGCACGATTAATCATCTTATCTCACAAAAGGATTGCCACACAATCTATGTGAGGCATTGACACCGCCTTTGTTGTCCTTAGAAATTAATGTCCCAAGACAGCTTCAAGGTCATCCATTGGCACAACTATGAAGCTCACCTCACCGATCCACTCTCCAAGATTCAAAGGCACCCGGTTGGCAACCCCAGCCAACTTTTCCACTTCTGAATTCATCGCTTTGACGGAAGTATGCTCCGTCTCAAAATGCAACTTAAGCTTCTTAGACACCTCTTTATAACCACCTCTTCCTTTATAAAGTTGTGCATTGCATCGTTGTGCACCAATGCAACCACCTGCTGCCTATTTAGCTATGTCGAAACATAGCATAGCTTTGTGTAGTCTTCCTCATGGGAAACCGCAAGTTCCTCAAGAACTGCACCCGACACCTGCAACACTCCCACCAAAGGCTTCTCTACTTGCTCAACTATGGATAGCTTCTGCAGTTTCAATGAATAATTCTTTACATATGGTCATGCGCACATATCCAACATAAAATAAGTTTTCCCTTATCCTTGGGTGCTTTTGCATGCTTGGCCCTCTCATCTTCATGCCTTCCAGCCGACTTCGGCTTCCCTTTCATCTTCTTCTTGTTCTGCCGAGAGCTCTCTTGAGTGCATCCTCACCTTCCTTACACCCATCCTTGCCCTTTGCTTAATAGTCTAGGAGTTTGTCTACTTGTTGCAAGGGTCTACTCTCCTTGGCATTGCAAGTAAGTCCGTGCCCAAGGTTGCAAACCTTCATAAAGTGATACAACCGATCCTCATCACTCGTGTCTTTGACTTCCAACATGAAGCTAGTGTAGGCCATGTTGTACCCCTAAACCTTGTCAATATGCCTGAGCTTCATGAGCTCATTCCGTGCAACCCATCCTTGATTCTCTAGGCCGAATTGAGCCTTCATCTATGCTCAATTCTCAATACCCTCCCTCTCCTATCCCTTTGCCACATCCTCTGCTTGGTTTCTCCACCACAACTGGGTCGTGTCGATGAGGAACATCGCAGCATCATAGACCTTGGCTTCATCTGAACTTTCATTCATTTGCTCCAAGTATTGTTCTATGTCCCAACAAAAACTCTCGAGTATCTTGGCATTTTGGGTCCCAACATATGGATCAGGTTCCTTCATTTTGATCCTCATCGATGTTGCTAATCCATTCCCTTTAGCAATGGCTCGCTACAAGAATGTGATGGTTCGTCTTGCTCGCTTCAAGTGTTTGCAATAAGCCTTCTAGCTTCACGACACTCCCATCAGTATTGGTCCTTGCCAATTATGTTATCAAATCAATGATGGATTGACACTCGTCCACAACTTTGTTGAATGACTGTCAAATACAGGATTCTCTTCCTCCAAGGTCTCGACTCTCTCCCCATGCTTATAAAGCGCAACTGTCATCTGCTCAACATTCCTTCCAACGTCATGATTCTAGCCTTTACTCTTGGAGTCTTTACACATTTTCCAAGAGCAGGTCATACTATGCATTTAATTTTGGGCCATACATCAGCACAAAAAACGAGGCAAGCAGGGCACGATTTTTGAGGTAAAGTACAGCATTTATTGTTGTCAAAGAAGTCGTATAGGGCATGATTTTTGAGGTAAAGTACAGCATTTATTTTTTGAGAAACACTTAAACATTGCACAAATTTCAAGGAAAATCAGGCACATAAATCGAGGGAAGCAACAGGTCAAACTGTTCACACGTGTAGGTTGTACCATATAGGCACAAATTTCGAGGTGTTGATTTATCTGACCATACAACAGACTTTCAAAGTGATTTGGTCACATATTTCGAGAAGAAATAAGGAGATAAGTACTGTTGTTTTGGATTTGTAATTTTTTCCTAGAAGAAACAAAATTTCCCTCTCTGAATAGGTTTTCCCTTCAAGGTTTTATCCTAACCAAGTTGGTCAAAAATCATTGTGTCAAACTTTATGTGTGTGGCTGTCCTAATTTTCTGAGTTGTTTTAAAGTTTGGAAATTTCCCATGTGTTTCAAGAAAAGTTGATTTTTCATGCATGTAAAGTGATTTTACAGTTATGGGGTTTGGGCATTGAACTTTGTATGAAAAACAAAACTTGAAACTAGGTTAGGAATGCAAAAAAAATTATAAAGATCCGACCCGAGTGTTTGAAGCTTCATCCCTCTCTTTAGATCGTGCAGCACTACCAAGGCCCTTTTCCAATGGTGGCACCATCCCAGTCCAGGAGCTCAACAAACTACACCTCTCGAATTACCCACTTATTATTTGTTCACAATTACCGAGTCATCCTTAAGTTCAATTATAACACAATTACACTTAACATCAAGAACACACAAGAGACAAGAACAAGCATGTCGGCACCTCAACCAAGCATGCCCATAGATCCAATATATATATACAAGTATGAGAAAGAGAACAAGTACAACAGATCGCGAGAGCACCCAAGGCTGCTTCTCCAGGAGAGTGCCAAACTAACAGCTTATCAAGAAACCCCTAGAATGAACCTCTCCTCGAGACATATTCTTCCTGCTCTCTGGTTTCCTCACCCTTGTTCTCAACTTCACTCTAGTCTCAACAACACTTAGTTTTGCACTGTTTTCCCCTGTAACATCCGCAGGTGCGCCACCTATGGCACATGTTCACCCCTTTTCTTAACTTCACTCTAGCCTCAACAACACTTAGTTATGCAGTGTCTTCCCCTGAGGTGTGCCCTCCTCTCGAGGGGTGTCTACCCCTAACTACACCTAAGTTGTTGCTCATCTGATTACTTCCAGGTCCAAGTTTCTTCCCCTTTTCCACCAACGCCTCCTCTAATACATAGTCAACCTCATATGCAAGCAGGTGCGACCAAGGGTCATGACCCTTGTGGTCGCACCTCTCTCGACTAGAGCAAACTTCCCAACAAAGTCTTGTGTGGTGTTCACGCTTGTTGGTTAAGGGCTCCTTCTTAGACCGCATCACCAACGTCGCACCATCCCCTGCCATCTTGTCGACGTTCGCACCCTTGCTTAGCTTGGATGCACTCTTGTAGATAAAGCATGCCAGTAGCCTTCCTCATGATTCATGCTCCAGAGCTTCTCTCGACGAGCTTCCATCCCACTCTACCTAGCGCATGCCCTCATTCCTTTGCTTGCAGAAGCCCTTGGTTATATCATCAAGTCTCCCTTCCCACCAAGGTGTTCATGTGTGGTGTCACTTAGCGTGGGTGTCTCACCACTAACCCAACTCCCGGATGTCGTCGAGCAAGCCTTGGGGCTTCCAAATTGGGTCACTTCATCACGTGCTCACATCTTCGCTTCTTTGGCTAAGTCCCTACTACTCGTTCGTCATGGGTAATCAACCAAGGTGCAGGTGTCATGTGCCTGCTCCCCTCCACAAGGTTCCCAAACCAATAATAAGTCGATCACTAGCCAAGCCTGTAGAAGTCTGTCAATGGGTGGGGTGATAGCCAAGGCTCCCTCCTTGGTAAGGTTGTGACAGATAAGGTCTTTGAAAACAACCCATTTTTTTAAACTCGGCAAAGCTCCATCTTAGGTTATGGATAGAGAGGTTCTCTCCATAAAAAGAAGATTTCACTACTGCACTAGTCTAGATATGTGTGTACTCTTTACCGCCAAGAATTTTGGGAATAAGAAACCCTAGCAAGAATAGGCAACACTCTAGGCAATTATGTAAGAACTTCAAAAATCACCAAGCCTTGGCCAATACACAACATATGCAAGATTCTGTGTCTATAGAAGCATTTCTAGTGTGCTACCATATTCTATAGAAATCAGCTTTCAAAACAATGAGTGGATGCAAACCGTAGACTACAAGCATATCCCCTTCATATGCAAGAAATGTCGCGAACATGATCACCTATTCTGCAAGTTCCCAACAAACTTAGCTCCAGACAACAAAAAACAAGATACCCCTTTCGACTGTTGATTTTTCCTGAGCAACATCGAGAGCCATTCTCTTAGGAGAATGGGAACATTTGGTCAAGGACCAATCCAGCACTAGGGGAACTCAGCCTTGAGCTGAGTAGCCATTATGTTGAATGGGGACATCTGGTCAAGGACCAGAATGTGGAACCAGTCCAACACTGGGGGAACTCATCCTTGAGTTGAGTAGCCATTCTGTTGAATGGGGACATCTGGTCAAGAACCAGGATGTGGAACCAGTCCAATACTGGGAGAACTCAACCTTGAGTTGAGTAGCCATTCTGTTGAATGGAGACATCTGGTTGAGGATCAAGATGTGGAACCAGTCTAGCACTGGGGGACTCAACCTAGAGTTGAGTGGCCATTCTTTGAATGGAGGCACCTGGTCAGTTACTAGGAAGATGAACGAGTCTAGTATTGGGGGACTTAGCCTAGGTCTAAGGGCCATTCTCCGGGAGAATGGAGGCGCTTGGTCTGTTACCAAGTATTTGACCTTGGGTCAAATTATGCAACCTATGGCTGAGGCACCTGGTATGTTACCAAGATATCACTATAAGCCCTAGACCAGGTCTGGGCATGTGAGGCACTCCTACTCTCGATCTGTGGGCTTTGTGATCTTCTCCAAGGCTTAGCTACCCTTTGGTTATGTTGAATTATTGTAACTTCGAAGTGTATTCACTTACTGTACCCCAATGTTCCTATCGGGAGAATCATTTGTATTTCATTGTACCCCAATGTTCCTATCGAGAGAATCATTAATATTGTACCAGGTCAGTAAAGAGTCATGAGGAAAACCCCTCCGTTGTAAGTCAGGTCATTAGCACCCTCCGAAATATAATAATGAGTTGTTTTGAGTCCTAGAGCTGTCGGCCCAGTCAAGTTTAGTGGGGCAGACTTGGTTGAGTGAAAAAGTCAAGTGAACGAAAGAATATAAATAGAAGTGAAGCGCTCCTCATTTGAACACACAAACACACTTGTGTAGCGCATGAGAGAGAGAAAGAGAGTCTTATCTGCAAGGAGGAGAAGGACCAGTTTGAAGTCTTGTCTTTTATCTTTTTGATCATCTATATTGAGAAAGCTTTTCTTGCTGGGTTTTTCCCTTTGGGGTTTTCCCAGGGTAAATCTGTGTTGAACTTGTGATATTGTTTCTCTCAGTGATCTTGTATGCTAGTACTATTGTGAAATTGAATTGAATGCTGATAATCTAACCTAGCATAGAGAATCTTAACATGGGATCAAAGATAACCTGAATAGGACAGCTTTCACAAGGTAAAAAAGGCCTCTCTCCGTCTTCGACAAGAAATTAGGGTTTCGGAGAAATTTTGATTTTTGAAGATCTAGCTGCATAGAAAGTTGCGCTCTCCTAGAGCGCATCCACTGAGCCTGATATCGAAGTTTTTGAGTAGGTAGACCTCTGAGAAAGTCAAACCTTAGTTTGACACTGGACCAGAAAACTGCAAAAATCTACAAAACCAGAAAACTGCACTGCAGAATCTCGCAAGTAAGTTTTGAAGGGTGGAGACTTGAGATCTCCAAAAACCAAGCACACCAGTCAACTCGCCTCAGTCAAGCGCATCTCCTGGTAAGATCAGTTTCTCATTTTCCAGAATTTTAATTTTTTGAGATCCCCTGACAAGATGGCCCCAAGCACCAAGCTTGAGGACAAACTAGAAGGCATAGAGAATTTTCGAGCATGGAAATACAGAATTGGCCTCATTCTCAAAGAGAATGATCTTGACAAATATATCAAGGAAGAAGTTGCAGAACCTAAAGAGGCTGAAGCTAAGGAGAAGCAGAAGAAGGATCTAATTAGGGCACAAAGGATTATTGTTGACTCTATCAAGGATCACTTGATCCCTCAAGTGTCATCCAAGAAGAATCCAAAAGAAATGTATGATGCCCTAGCAAGGATGTATGAAGGAAGAAACATCAACAGGAAGATGAATCTAAGAGCTCAATTGAAGAGCCACAAGATGAGTCATGGAGAATCCATCCAGGACTATTTCAAAAGGGTCTCCTAGTTCAAGGAACAACTAGAAGCCATTGGAGACAACCTTGATGAAGATGAGTTGGTTATGACTGCTCTCAATGGTCTCACTAGACCCCGAGATTCATTCATCCAAACTATGTGTGCCAGAAAGGAAAGCATGAAGTTTGATATTGTATGGGAAGATTGTATTCAAGAGGAGGCTAGACTAGCCAATAGAGAAGCTCTACTGAAGGAAGATGATCAAGCCCTAGCCACCCATACCAAGAGGAGAAGAAGTCAACCCAACTTCAAGAAGGGAAACCACAAGGAGTCTCAACCTCCCAGAAGGTTCCAAAGAACAAGAGAAAGTCTCCCAAAGAGGGACTACTCCATCTTTCAATGTTTTCATTGTGATAAGGTAGGACACATTGCTAGAAATTGTCCTTTGAAAAAAGAAGAATACAAGAAGAGGAACAACACCAAAAGACATCATGCACATCTAGCTGAAGATGAGGATAAAGAAGAAGAAGAAGAAGAAGGGCCTCAGAGAAAGCAAGCAAGAGAAGAAGATGCATAAGAGTATGTATTATTCTCAGCACTCTCTGGGTCTGTAACACCTGGAGAAGACACATGGCTTATTGATAGTGGTGTTTCAAAGCACATGACGAGACAAAATAAAATTCTGTCAAAACTTGAAGAAAGGAACTCTCCTCAGAAAGTATCTCTAGGAGATGACTATCAATATCCAATCAAAGGAATTGGTGAAGCAAGCTACAAGCTTGACTCGGGAAATCCCCTAAAGATGAAGGAAGTCTTATTTGTACCAGGTCTAAAGAAGAACTTACTTTCTATCTCATCATTAGATAAGAAAAGATATAGAGTTGCATTCATAGATGGACAAGTAGTCATGTGGCCCAAAGGAAAGTCAATTGAAGATGCAGTTGTTATCGGTGAAGAAGAAGGAGGCCTGTGTAAACTCAAGGGACATTTAGAAATAGCCCTTGATCATGAGACCACTAACCCTAGTGAACTGTGGCATAGGAGGCTTGCCCACATAAATTACAAAGCACTACCTCATGTAAACAAAGTAGTGACGGGACTACCAGACTTGAAGATCAACCATGAAGGCATTTGCAAAGGATGTGCAAAAGGAAAGAATATCAAGAATCCATTTCCAAAGAGTGAAACAAAAACTAAAGAAACTGTAATGTCCCCTTCCAATTAGGCCTTGAGGCCCAAAACCGCTAACCTATGTGATTCCTGTGGATTCGAGCGGTTACTGACAGCTAGGGGATCAGCTAAAGACTGATGCCATCCATAGAAGATCTAGGGCATCATCATTAGGTCAAGAAGGGCCACTGGGGCCAAAAGCCACCTTCGTGCATGTCATCCCAGCATTATTTAATGATGCATGCACTCTTTAAGTCTCCATCCGCATGCATGCAAGTCAACGTCAAATTAGAAGATAAAGCGACCTAATTAGGTCAAAGATTAGGGTTTTCGTAGTTGAACTTTATAAATAAAGGATAAAGCAAAAGGAGACTTGACTTTTGCTTATGATTATTTTTGGGAGCTCTTGGATAGCAGCACAACGTGCCGCACAGCAGTTGGGGTTGGAGACGGAGTCTTCAGCTAACGGGATTTCGGCAGTGAAACATCTGTCCTAGTCTTATTTAGGGTAAGCCATACAGGTTCACCACTTGTTCTTCATTCATTCATCAGTTAACTAGCATATGGTATAGATCGTTGCAGGGACACGTGTGCAGCCGTTAAAGGGGGGTTTTCAGCCGGAAAGCCCTAATCAGCTGTGGGGCCTTCAGATCTCAGTTTCCTTCCGAAACTCGGGCACCATTCTCATCATCGGCATCATACTCCGGTACCCGGTGATTATCAGATCCATCTGTGCTCATCCGGAACAGTTATCAGCAGTTTTGGGATTCCAGGGGCGTGAGCAGCTGTCTCTCAGAAGCAAGTCGCTATCCTGCCTAGAGGACTCAGAAATCACCCTTGTATCAGGCATTCTCTCCGGCACGGGAAGGCTACCAGTCCTGCAAATCGGCAGCTTCATCGGACACCTCCTTCACTGATAGCGTCACCCTTTTCTGACTGGGGTTCTTGCTGCTAGGGGTTCACTGTGAGCAGAAGAGGTCTGCCCATCTCCAATCCAGTTCTCGGGGCTTGCATACTTTATCCGAAGCAGTTTCACCGGCTTATCAGTGGTAAGTGTTCATTCTATCTCACAAACCCTAACCCTAATTTTTCCTATAAAATAGGGATTTTTGCATGGCAGTTTGCATGCCCAGTTGTATCAGCCTTTTTGCTTAGAAATAGAAAATATCAGGATTTGGGATATTTCAGTGGTATCAGAGCTGTTTTCTTGGCCTGCTGTGGGCTTAGGAAATGAAAAGTAGATGAATACAGAAGGAGATCCTTTTGTAACCTATAGGAGAAGGAAGAGTAGATACACAGAAGAATTCGAAGATATCCAACTAGAAGATACCAACTCAGACATGGAACAAACAGGTATACATTCGGATAGGGGAAAAGGAACGGGAGAAGAAGAGGATCGAATGGAGTTTCGCAGCTTGGTCTCTGCATTGCAAGACTTAGCCAAAGGACAAAAAGATGTCCTCAATGCAATCAATAGATTATCAGCAAAACCAGAAATAGGTCTCAACAGTACACCTCCCTCACCAGTAGATCGGGGATCTACAAGCAGTAGTGGAAAGGTAGCGTACACTAACATTCAGAATACTCCGCATATATACAGCAGACCTTCTATTAGGCCTACCATGCCTCACTTCTTGGCAGATACAGTAGGGGGCCCGGTCATGCAGGTAGAACCTAGCGAGCCTTTTGGGGCTTATCTACAGGAGTATAGAGACTTAGGGGATGAGTTTCATGCTGCCATGTCTTTTTCAGATTTTTGCAACATGAAGAGCAGGAACAGGCCCAGGAATTTCAACAAGGGTTTCAATCACAACTATGAGTTGCAGAAGACCTTGGGCAGGTTGACCATCCCAAACTTTGATGGGACTCGCGGAGGATCAGCGAGGATATGGGTTCAGAAGTTGGATACCTATTTCCAACTCAACCATTTGACAGAGACAGACGCCATTAAATTGGCTACGCTTCACCTAGACGGAGAAGCTCACGAATGGTGGTACCACGGATTGGTGACATTGGGTCACAACACCATACATTCCTACGGTGAGTTCACTCAGAAGCTCATAGAGAGGTTTGACAGGAAAGATCCAGAGATGCATTTCAGGGAGTTGGCTCAACTCAAGCAGATCGGTAGTGCAGAAGCTTTCATTTCAGATTTTCAGAGGCTAGCCGTTATGGTAACAGATGTGTCAGAAAGCAAATTGACCATGTTATTCACCGAGGCCCTCACAGAGCCACTACGGGGATGGGTGAAAGCCTACAAACCCATCACTCTGTAGGATGCCATTAGCAGAGCAAGAGATCTTCAGGATTCAGTCCCCGAAAACAAATTCCCACTTAAAACCAATTTTCCTGTTAGGGACAAAGATAGGAAACCTTTCCAACAGGACGGGTGTTGGGCTCTGATCTACAAATGTGAATCAGAACTTAAATTTAAATCAATCCGGGTCAGTAAACTTCGAGACACATCCAGGTTTTAGGACTTAGGGGCTAGACTTATCTGGAATTTAGCTAACTGTAAATTAAATCTACTGACAGATGAAAAATACTGCAACTTACAGATACAAAATCCTTTTACAAGGGTGACTTCATTTGTTTCTTTTTAAGCACACAGTAATTGATTTATGAAAGCAAAAAGGACTGAGATAAAAAAAAAACAATTTAAATAGCAAATCTATAACCCTAGGATACAGACTACAAGGTTCTGCTCAGCTTCCCAACGCTGAACAGTCATCAATTAAATTCCTTTACGGGAAATTATTCATAATTCATAATTGTTTTCTTGACACTTCTCATTTAAATAAACAGCAATATATAATGTACTGAAATCGTGGTCTGAACCATCAATATCTTCAGCATTTAACCAGTAAATGAACAACGTTTATCCAATATTGCCAGTGATATACAGCACGATAGAAATTGTAGCTTGAACCATGAAATGAAAGGAACAGAGCATTAATAAAATCGATTAAAAACTTAACTGAATTTGTTCTGCAATTGATAAACTAGAAACTACAGGGTAACACATACCAATGACATGATTTAAATAGCTTGCACCAGAATGAAATCACTGCATTCACCCAAATCACTACACCGGCAATGTAAAAGTGTGTGAAAACTCAACGATGGGGGCCCTCCAAAGCCTTGCTCCACACACAGTTAAAGATTTACAGTACTAAAACTTGATATGCATTCACCATAAATTGTTTACACAGCAATACCACGTAGTTCATAAGCAAAGTGTGTTCCTCTTCAAATCGTGATCATTCTTCATTGTTTTCTAAAGGATTTATACAAATTCGAAACACAACTAGAAATGCTATAATTCTGCAACTTAAGTAATGAACATAGCTAACGAGATCCTCATCAGAATTGTGAGACTCCACAAAATCAAAACTGTTCCTTCTTTTGTGTTGGATGTAGAACAGGTGGCCGCCCTTGACTGAAGTTGACTTGACATCTGTACAGGCCACATCACCTAACCGTTGAATGTTCATCCATCTGTGGACACTAAGGATCCATTCTCTATCCTCCAGTTCCCTCCTAGCTATCCTGCAAATGCTCAATCTTGGAGATAATACGGGAAGTTAGTACATCCCGTAGTCTAAGTAAAAATCCTAGTTAAAATGCTTAAAAAGTCTCAAAACTCAATTTATTAGCCAGCAATGACATTATACCTCTTTAACCAAGGTTTATGGATGAACTTTAAAGCTTTCTACTCAATATGGATGTTTTATGAAGGAAATAAAAGATATCTAAGAGGCAAAAAGGGGTCAAAAACGGTGCCCAACATCTCCCCCAAGAGGAAACTGCTGCATGTCCTCATGCCAAAAACTTTGACCCTGTTCAAAAACCAAAATTTTACTGCTATTTATTCTGCTTCTAGTCTTCTGTCTGTGATGATGCATCTGTTGATGCCCGAGATGCATAGAGGATCTTCAACCTTTCATACTTAGCCTTGTAAACCTTCCTTTGCTTGTACCATCTATATGCTTGTTTAGTGATGCGTGTCCTCTGAACCTTTAGCTTCCTGTTGACTTCTTTTAGCTTCTCATTCTTTTGTTCAAGTTCCTCTATTTCAAGCTTCAATCTCTTGATCTCCTTATACTGTTTTTGGAAGCTTTCTTTTTCTTCATTTTTATTGGAAACTGCTCAGAATTTGCATCCATACCCAATTCTCCATGCTCTTGTGCTGAATATTCTTTTTCCTCTTCCATAAGCCTGCTGCTCTGAGAAAAGAGGGCTTGAACCTTTGGGTAATTTCTGTCCAAAATGCTTTTCTTTTTCTTCCTCTTGCTGGTCTAGGAAGAGGTTGATCCTTTTTGCTTGCTTTTGATACTGTTTTTCCTTCTTCTTCACACTTCTAGTTTGCATCCTTCTCTGAGGCTGTTTTGTGCTTGTTGCCTCAGAGTTGTCCTCATCATCAGTAATCAGCAACACTTCTTTCTTTTTCTTCTTCCCCTTTGGCGGTTTTGAGCTTGTTGCCTCAGGGTATGTTATCATTAACAATTCATCTTCCTTTGAACCTTCTTCAAGTAACTCTTCCTGCTCTTCAAATTGATTATGAACTAGAAATCCTGACCATGTCAAATTCTGCCTTTGTAATTCATGCTGGATAATGATTTTAATAAGACCACAATGAAAAAGACTTGTTACCTTGTCTTTTGGACGCCTTTGGACAGCCTTAGCCATCTTAGTTAGACTTTGTAGCAGGAAATAAGGCATATTAATTTCACATTCACCCTTTAAATGTTGTAGCAGCTTGATGTGATAAAGGTAAACAATGCTAAATCTGCCTTCACAAATAATAAATTTCTGAATGATGTAAACTATTTCATCCCATGGATGAACTAGCCAACTTCTTGGTATCCCTTTTTTCCAATTGACTGATCCTGCCCTAGACCTGCATAAAAATGGCATCCATACTTTCTCTTTAAACTGTTTAGTTTTGAAGAACCTTTCCCCCTGCTGTGGCAGACCAGTAACTTGAGCTAGGATGTCTTCTGACAGTCTAAATTGCAAATTCCCCACTCTAACTCTTTCTCCATCGAAGGTCTCAAAAAAAACTAGACTAGCCTGCTCATTGTGCCCATTAAATTTTTCAAAGAAATTGATCCACTGCTTATTTGCAAAAATCTCAAGGTAACTTTCATGAATATCTTTGGGATTAAATGTTGCTGGTTCCAATCTAGCTGACATTTTGGATTTAAAAGGAAAACAGGAACCTTTCAACCTTTAACTCTGTTTCTATTTTCCTTTTCCACAACAATACTCTGAATTTGTGAAATTTTTGTTGGTCTAAAACAGAGTATCCAGCAAAGAAAAGGGGTTTAAGCTTACCTCTTCTCTGGTGTAACCATTTTTTTGCTTCTTCCTGCACGATTTTTGCAGAGATTGGTGTACCCACAGCTTCTCTTTCACTGACTGTCTTCTTTCCTGCGCGATTATCTTCAGCAAATGGTGTCTCTGTAACCCACGACCTCTTCACTGTCGATTGTCTTCAGCAAATACTGTATTCATACTTCCTGTAGCTCACGGCCTCTTTTTTCTGTCAATTATCTTCATACAGCAATCGATTTCATATGCAGAAGCAAAAATTGGACTCGGCCTCAAAGAGAATGACCAAGTCATGGTATATAATGCAGAAATCAATCTCATTTATGTGCTGTCGTGGGCATCATTCCACGTTTTTCTTCCATCATTTCATGATATGGCATTTCCATCTGATTATTTACTTAGGAAAGAAAATAAAAGTAAGGTTTCAATAAAACATATCAATCTCTTTATATGCCCAATGTTTAATGCATAAATTGCAATATATACTTCAATTCGTTATATACCCAATGTTTTTAATAAACAGGCTGTATAAAAGAATCTTTCTTTTCTCTTAAAATAAACCTTTCATAAAAACTGTGCTGAAGATGTATATATGCCTTGTTTTCTTCCTCAAATTAACCAATGCATGATGCACTATATACATATACAAAAGAGACCTTTGAAATTCTTTTATGTCAATGTTTCACTTTTGCTGAGAAAGAGACCTTGTTTATCTTCAACCCAATTGAAACTCTGCCTGTAGTATGCAATATGCATCCTGTAGAATGCAATGTATGTCCTGTAAAATGTAGCATATACCCTGTAGAGTCCAGTATAGATGTTGGCCATTTAAAATTTCCCTTGGGTTTGATCCTGACAACCATCCTGACCCCTAAAGTGGAAAATGAAGTGCTAACAGAGACTAATGGAAGGCAAGTAAGGTACTGGCAGAGACTAATCAGAATAATGTCAATAATAGGTAGTCAAGCTTGCAATAATTGGTAAAATGTCATCACTTAAAAACAAAAAGAATTCTGAAACTTTTTAAACATAAAACTATAAATTCTTAC
>LPNX011142323.1:107799-166672 GCA_001517045.1 Pseudotsuga menziesii | reverse complement strand
ATATATATATATATAATTGTTGTATATGAAAACATTTTATACTACATATTTAATTTCAAATAAATTTTGTTTAATATTACCATTATGCTAATCATTTTTTTTTTATTTTCATTAAATAGTTTTTAAATGAAAATATTGATATCATTACATTAAATATATTATTTTAAAATAATATTGATTGAAATCTTAATTCCTCTTGAAATCTAACTCAAAAAATCCATCTTAAAAAGTATCAAAGAATTTGATTGTCATTGGATTATATACATAAAAAAATGAGGATATTTGTCTAAGTTTCATACAGAAACCTCTTCCCAAGTAAGTCAAATTACAAATATTCCAAAATAGAATACTTCTAGACCCAAGAAAACTCAATAACCTCCTCGATAATCAATGTTAAATTTATATGAGTACCATTTAATATATTTTAAGAATTTAGATAGGAAATTAAGAGCATCTGCTCTCATTTTCAACTTCATTTGTAATAAATTTCTTACTATTATGAACTACTATGCGACTGAGTAAATACGTATATGTGCAACATGCTTGATGACATATTCACTGATATTGTTGTACTTATACAGAATTTGTGCTAAGCTAGTGAGGATTTGACATACAAGAGATCATAATTAAATATTTCCAAAATCCCCTCTTAATTATGAGCACATGGGGATTTATTAAACAAAATTCAAAACTGTTTCACAGCTGAAAATTTACTATGCAGAGTTTGTCATTGCTAAAAAACCCGTAGATATTGGAATGTGTCCCTTTCCAATGGTTTTGTAAAGATGTATGATATCCAATCTTCAGACCTACAAAATTGTAAACAAATTTCTTTGTTATTTACCAATTCTCTGATGAAATGATACGGCCTGGTTTCAAAATGCTTAGTTCTCTTGTGGAACACATGATTCTTTGGCAATGTAATGGTTGAATTGTTTTCATAGTATATTGTTGTGGGTTCTTCATAGATAAGAAACATTTACTTTTAGCATTATGCACATCCAAATAACTTCACATGCAACTCTTATCTACAACATACTCTGCTTTTGATGATGACAAAGTTACAATGGGATGTTTCTTCGAATCCCGTGACACAACACTTGTATGAAAATGGAATGTGTATCCAAGTGTGATTTTCCTATCATTCATACTAACTCCACAATCACTATCAGTATATCCAACAGGCTTGAAATATTTGGAAATTGAATACAAAATACAAAAATCTTTGGTGCCACTCACATTTCTTAGAATTCTTTTTCTTGCTTGCCAATGAGACTCTTTTAGTGACTCCATAAACCTTGAAATCATAATTACTCCATAATTCAATTTTGGTTTTGTCGTAGCAAGATACATATGGATACCAACTATCCTTTTAAACAGTGTAGGATCTACATTTGATCCATCATCATCCTTGCTCAATTTTAATCGTATTATTACTAAAGTTGGGGTAGACTTGCAATTTACCATTTTAAACCTTTTCAAGAATTCATTTGCATACTTGGATTGAGAGATAAGAATACCATTTTTGGGTTGATGGAATTCAATTCCCCAAAAAAATTCATAAGCCACAAATCAGTCGTTTTCAATTCACTTTCCATGAGTGATCTAAAATATTATGTTCCAAAATCACTAGTAAATAATAAATCATCTACATACAAAAAAAAAATTAACATGTTATGTTTCTTATTGAATTTGATGTACAACGTTGGTTCACATTCACTTCTGTGAAATCAATTTTGAATAAGGTAGGTGTTAGCATATGTGCTAAATTTGAATATTTTTACAAATGCATCCACACTAGTTCCCTACTAAAAGAGTGAGACAATAAAAAATGAGGGGTAGGGGAAAACAAATTTCATGTCATATGACTTAGAGGTATGCAAAAAAGGGTTTGAAGTTGCTTGAGAGGCTTATTCCTAAGTTTGAATGTCAAAAAAATAAAAATAAAATCCTTAGGAACGACCTTGAAAATATGCCTAAGTAAGGAAAGACTGATCAAGGTTAAAAAATGATCGATATGGGTGGCCTAGATGTAAAGAAGAGAATATCTAAGTCCACAAATCATTTCTTCCAAGGAAATATCGGGAGTAGGAAAGAGGAAAGGAAAAGTCTTGGTCGTGAACATTGGTAAACCAAACTTCTACTTGTTGCAGTCTGAGATTCGATGACCCATAATGTTTCCGCTAAAGATCAACGATCCAACAAAAGGAGGAAGTTGAAAAGGAAAATAAGCTTGGTTTTGAAAGTTATAATCCTGATTTCCAACTTCTGTAGTTCGAGATATGACGGTCAGGGATATCTTCCGCACAGATTAATGACTCAAAAAGAAACAAAGGGTGGAAGCGGAAAGGGTAAAGTTTCAGGTTGGTAAACTTGGAAAAACCTGTTTCTTCTTTTCACGATCCAGATCTGACGGCTCAGAGCGCTTCCACTAGAGATCGACGGATCAAAAAGAACAAAGGGGCAGATATCAAAAGGCAAAAAACTTAATAATTTGATCGTGAAAATTTGAAATTCTGGATTCTGTGATCCACCTGATCGACGATCTGGAGCGCTTCCATTGAAGATTGACGGTCCAAAAGAGAGCAGAGTGGTGGATATCAGAAGGTAGAAAAATAAGGATTTGGTCGTGAAAGGATGACGTTCTGCATTCCGTGATCTGCTAGATCGATGGTTTGGAGCGCTTTCTCCAAAGATCGACAGTCAGGAAGAGAGCAGAGGGGCGGAGATCAGAAGGAGAAAAGCTTAAAGATTTTATCATGGAAAGTTGAAGTCCCTATTTCTGTGATCCGCAAGATCTACAGTTGAGAGAGATTCTACACAGATCAATGGTGTGGAAAGAAAGGGCAGAAGCGAAAAAGGTAAAGGTATTTTTTATGAAAAGTCGAAATTTCAATTTCCATCTTCTCAAGACTGCAAAATTGATCTCAGATCAATGTATGAGAATCAATCCTACGGAGATCAATCATGTGGAAAGAACAAGTAGAAAGTGAAAAAGGGGAAAGGAGGATGACACAGGATTTTGGTCAAATAGAAGCCCATTTTTTGTTTTATGTAGACCTTAGATCAACGGTTGAGGATAAATCTGTCCGTAATCAATGGTGTGGAATGCTAAAGGGAGGAAAGGATAAGGAGGGAGAGGAAAGAGATCAAAATGAATCCCGAGAAAGCTTTCAACCCATTTTTCGTGTTTCGCAAACCCCAAATAGACAGCTGAAAATGAATCTTGAGGTAAGATCCACGGTCCAAAAGAATTTTCATAGGCAAAATACAGGGAAGGATAAAAAACTATTGTTGGCCAAGCGAAAATGCTTTCAAATGTCATTACCATCAAGCGATCCTAAGTCCCTGCTGTCATATTTCCCTAATTAATCCATCATGTGCATCCTAACATGCTTTTCTATTTTGTTTTGTGATCACGGCGAATCCACCAGATCATAAGTTGTTAGGATTTTATGATCATTTGGGTTTGATCCCCATTTTATAACTGATTTTGGTGCCCTATTTCAAGGTTGGTCTTGGGAGCCCAGTACTCTATAAGTATACCCTCAAAATAGTAAGGAAGTGTTGGAACTTTCATTTAGAATCCTTAGTGCTTGGGTTTTGTACCTCTGTTATTTTATTGGAAACTTTAATTAAAAATATTCTCTGAATTTTCTGAGACTTGTCAAATTGTTTGTTGTTTAGTCTGTGTTTCCTGTATTTCCATTATCATTTCTGTGTTTCCTGCTAATACGTTTCTAGATTGTATGCATGGAATTTGTTTCTGCTAATGCTCCTTCCATCAGAAATTGTATTTGTTATGTGTCTATAATGGTTGTGATAGAATTCATCCATTGATAGATGCTCTGTTTCAATTATTATCCCTTGTTATATTTTTCCTAAAGGTGTTCCTATAGATTCATCCATTGATAGATGCCTCTATTTTCATTGGGCTCTTTCCACATTTCTATTTATCACCGCTTCAAGATAATTTGATTGAACATTATTGCCACGTTACCTTAGATTCCATAAAAAAATCATGACTCATGATTGTTGTAATCCCCTTGAATATTTTCAGGCCGTGACTCCATTACCCAATGGTATTTCTTTTCTTTCTATTTTACATTCTTTAAATCTGCAAATATCCCATTCCTATCAAATATATAGCCTTATGAACGCTTGCTTAAATCCATATGTATATGTGAATGAGTTTGTGACATAGAGAGAGCCCTCTATGAGTGTATAGGCTAAAATAGAATCTACAAGATTGGTTGAATTAGTTACCCCTGTGACTTCCTACCACAACCATAAGAAAATTACAGGGTGATAACATCTTGGCGCCATTGCTGGGGACTAATCACTATCATCTCCTTGGGAAAACAACATTTTCCTATTTCTAATATCTCATTGAGAAGTCAGTCATAGACACATACTGGTTGTATAGGCTCTAGTAAGTCCACACAATTTTGAACGTGAATTCACTCGGAAATACCGGCGGCTAGAAGAACCAACGCGAGGAGAAATATTGATGCTTAATATTTCCAAGATATTTTTGATCCAGATAGTTTGATTCGAAGGGCCAATAGGCTGCAAAGGTTAGTAAGAACTCTTTCCTTCCCTACTGAAGGTGTTGTTTCTATTAATGATATATATGAACATTGTAATGAGGATTTTGTCCTAGATTTCCCTAGGACTAAATTTGAGTCTAGCCTCTTTGAGGTGGTTTCTGATACCTTTGCATTTGATTTTCCCCATATTTCCTAGTCACCCCAGACCTCAGAGCCTCTAGGTAAGGATTTCCAACACTTTCCTAACCCAGATTTCCCCACACTTACTTCTGAATTAACCATGTTAAATTCCACTGTCATAAGGCAATCTGCTGCCACATATTTGTTTCCCACTGATTCCAAGATGAATGATCCTTCATCTTCTAGATATGTAGTTCCTCACAGCACACTATTTTTTTCTATCACACCACCTTCTATCCCTCTTGGAAACCCCACTGTAACCCCAAGGATGGCTAGGTCTTCCCCTTTACAACTCCATGTTGCTCTTCATGATCTTCCCCTAGGATATGGCCAAGAGACTGGAAAAAAAATGGAGGAGGTTGACTATGATGATGTGAAAGTCAGATTGTTTTCCCAGTGTCTTGCTGGAGAGGCTAGAATATGGTTCACAAACCTTCTAGACCACTCCATCCTAAACTATCAAGCCTTTGAAGACAGCTTCAAGGACAAATGGGAAGACCAGAAGAACTCTAATATGTATATGTCCCAATACCCTTAACTTTTGATTTGTTGTGTGTGTGATTTACTTTGCAGTATTTAATCTATTGATCGAATTGTGTTGATAGTATCAATGTGTTTGCAACTAATTGACTTCTTGTTTCTGAATAATTGATTTCTTGTTCCATTATTTTTAACCATAAATTTTAATTCTAGAATGGTATGTTAAAAAGCGTATCTATAGTCATGTTCTATATTACATTTGTCTTGTAATTTATTTAATTTACAATTTCTTCGGATCTATATAGTATTAAATTTCCATTGAATTTCACACTCATTAGTTACTTCTTGGATTTTATCATTTTTTGTAAACTGTACTTTCTCTGCGGAATCCTTTAAGCTTTCATCAATACATGATCTATATTTCCCATCATCAATCTCCGGAATAAATTCCTCTTTCTTTGTATCTTTATCATCATACTCCTCACATATCTCTTTCACTGCCCGAGTAAAGTCAGTTTAAGCCTTTCCACGACATTTGGCTAACAACTTATTTTTAAACTCATAGGTGAATGCTTAAATGTCAGTAGGAGCACAGAAACCAATGCAAAAGAAGCAAGAAAAAAAGAAATAAATAAACCAAATCCACATTCTTGGATGGTTGAGAATCCATTTTTTAAATACTGTCACTGTAATACCGTTTCATGTGGATGGTCACAGAGCTAATATTGTAATCAAATATGTCTGTGGATTTTAGATGTCTTTTTGAATATCTTTATTACTATTGTATTGTCAAATAACATCTTATAAATGCCTTTTCTTGTAATGTGATATTTAGCAGGGAAATTGGTTTTGGTATTTGCTCAACTAAAGGATCAGCATAGATTTCAAAAATCTCGTCAATCTCATTGAAGAGCATAAGGTTGAAACTAAGTACTATAACTCAGAGGTAATATTCCTAGACTCTTTAGACTATATCATATTTATGACGATTTTCTTTTGGAAGTAATATAAAAATTGGACTTAATTAATGTCATTGCTCAGTCAAAATATTACGGGTCCTCAGTTAATAGTATAATAAGAAATAGTGTAATTTTTTTTTGTTATCAATTATGAAGGTTTTAATATGGAATTCCATTTGTTATTGGTAGAAGCTTAACATAGTATATTGTCTTTAGATTGTCCTATTTGAGATGATTGATGAAGGATATATATTTCAGAATTAACATGCATGATTTTCATATAAAATAAACATCTTAGATTTGTTTGAGTATGTTTGTGTCCCAAATATTTCAAGGAATTGTCTAATATATTTAAACTGTGACATTGATTCAACTTGGACAAACCAAAATCCTTGCAAGTCCTTGTCCTCATATGACAAGGCCAGTAATTCTAGAAAATATAATTAAGAGACTCTGTATCTAATGTGTTAAAGACTAATATGATCATCTTGGATTGCAGATTCATGCAGTTGCATTTTCTTTTCCACCATTTGTTAAGAAGGAACTATAGTCTTTAGGTTTTAGGGTTTTAACCTTTAGTACTATAGGGTTTTGGAATTCTTTCCATTAAAAAACAATTTTTTAGGGGATAGGTGGGTCAATAAATAACTGGAAGTTTTGGGACCTCTTTCAAAATTTCAGGATCCACTTAATTTTTCATGGGATCTGTTTCATAGGCTCAGGTTCCATTTCCTTCTCCAGGGATCTTCTTCCATGGTGGATTCAAGGTGGATCTTGGTCGATTTGGATCAGAGCCACATATCGTACACACAAGGGTGGCACATCTGGTATCAAAACCTGTGGTAGACCTGCAAAGTTAATTCATTTTCATTTTCATAATGGTATTAGAATAGAATTTTTGACATGTTGTAGCCTATCCACTTTACAAACATAGACATATCTCCCATTGTTTGATACTCTTTGTCAATGTTTTTAAGGTTTCTGGTATTTTATTTCCCTTGATATCTAATGAATGTTACATGAAACATACCCATTTTCCTTTGTTAGGAAAAAACTACAGCCAAAACTCTATGTATTCCCCATCCATGTGTAGTTTTCAACTACACACTTAATTGTCCAGCCGCCTTTATAAATTTCTTTGGAGCTTTTTCAGTTTAATGTTGTCAAATTATCATAGTGGCCACACCACTCACTAAATGGGTTGGAAAACTTTTAGATTACAAGTCGAGAGTTTATTATGTTATTGGGAATGGTTTTAGGGTTTTTGATGTTAATATTGAGTGTTTAGCCATGTTTTGGACATCATGTAGAACCTTTATGTGACTGTCATATAGTCATAATCACACATTGAAGACCCTGTGACATATAGTCATAATCACACATTGATCATATCCCATGTAGACTCTATAGACATTTTGTAATAGTTGTATAATACTCATTAAATTATGTTTAAGGCATTTGACATAATATACATCAGACATAAGTTTTTTTCTCCCCCTATTTGGTTAGAATACCAACAGTTCCTTTTCCAAAAACAATGAATTGGGTATTGTTTGCAAGTGTGACCTTAGTTTGAACTAATTTATCAAGATAATAAAATAATTTTAAACTACCCGTCATATGACTAATATATCCTGAATCGAAATATCAGATACCACATTAGATTGCTTGGACATCATTACATTCAACTCTGGATGCACATTCCAAAATCATTGTGCTTGTCGAAGTTCTAGTATTATTTGGTTGGTTTCGACCTTGCTTTCTTTGGTCATAATGCTTCTTTTTCATACATATAAAAAATTCCCATATTTCTTGCAATAATGACTTTGTAATTTTATTTATTCACATCTGGGGTTTTGATTGTGACCTCTATTTGCAACATTTCCAAGATTTCTACTGTGTCCTCCTCTAGAGAAACTTCTTCCTCTGTCTCTAGAATTAGATATCCTCCTTCCTCTTCCATGGATTATGAATGACTGTGCTACAAATGTACCTTCTAATGATGTGCTTAATATATTTATTTTTTGTTCATGATTGATAAGAGAGGCTTGCAATTCACCAATGATAGTCTAGGACAGATCTGTTTTTTCTTCCAGGTCACAACTAAAGCTTCAAGATTTAGGGGAATACTTCTAAGAACTTGATCAGCAACCCTTCTATCATCTAAGGATTATCCGTGGCATTTCATTTTATTTATCAATCCCATAATTCAAGTATAAAATAATTCTACTAACTTTGTATATTTCATTGATACATATTCAAATTATCTTCAAAGAATCTACAATTTAGTAGTCTTTACCTTGTTTAATTTTCAATAGGAAGTTTCCAGTGTGTCACATGGGACCTCCTTAGCGGTATTTACTACTGCTACTCATGGGATTATGCTTTCATGCATTGCTTAATGTATCTAAAATATAGTTTTTTTAAAATTTCTTTCTATGTTCTCTTATTCATATCCATTTTGAACTATCTCCCATGCATATTGTCCTATGAACAAATCCTTCATAGCTAAAGACCAATATTGATAATTATTTCTTGTAAAAACTTGTGCTTGTATATTTGAAATTTGTGCACAAGAAGTGGAATTCATTCTTTAATTTTAATTTTCTTAAAAATAACCTTATTTTCTTGAAAAAATAGCTTCTTCTATCCTAAACTTGCTCTGAGACTAGATCAAGGAAAACCTTTATTATGCATTTTACTGTGCAAATTTACTATTTTAACCTTTTGTGGCAATCTCTAGTTTGCTTGGAAAATTACTATACAATATTCACAATATAATTTTCTACAACACTTTTGCACAATAATAAAATATTTAACTTTTATTTAATAAATTATAATTCCACTTCCTCATAATAAAATATATTTATGGCACAAACATGAAAGTAAATACCTTTTACTTTATGAACCTTTTACGAACCCGAAAACATGAAAAATAATTTGATTTATTCATAAAAGAAACATATACAATAGTTTTACATACTTCAACATATAAAATATGTGTGACATGAACTATGCTTGTAATTAACACATGAAAACATATTACGATGACAAACCAGAATCTACAACTGCATACATAATCACTTTTGAATTCACTTAATTCACAGAGCTTGGGCTCTTGGTGATTTCTGAGAATTACGAACTTGAGCTCTTATACCTTCTTCAACTCCTCCTTCTCTTTCTCTTGTTCTTCTATTATTCTCTTTTAAAATGTATTTGATTTTACTTTCATATTCACTAGCACCAAATTATCTTAGAAGATACCGTAATTCACATTTAAGGCTATAATAATTTTATGACTGTTATTTACTTGAAAAAATTGACTTATGAAATACTATGTGGCTAAATAAATACAAGGATATAGGCCTAGAATTTCAAATTTCCTATACCTAACAATGAATATTTAATAACGGTTTCAATTTTTTGTGCCTATCGTTTTACGTTTTAAGCAATTTCATTAAGTGTAAATTATTTTTTTTGTGGCCTGTCATTGGCATGTACAAATTACGAGCAATGCAAAGCAACCTGACATAAGTATACAAAACACAACACAACACTACACATTATAGCAATGTTTTTTTAAACTAGCAAGACTCAACATAATGAGGAAGAGTAATTACAAGAAGGGTAACTATGAGCAATGCAGACATTGTAGCTGTCCCAACACAATGGGAAAGCGTAACTAGCTAGGGTAGACTAGGAATGATAGGTATTAATATTTTTGACGGGAAACCTAAATTCATAAAAGTCAAACAGACATTTTAAATATTTTTTTAAGTGTCAATGTTGACATGTTCATTTTAAAATTGAATTTCAAATACATGCAAAAATGAAAAAAATGTTCCGTGGCACGTCAAATTCCAAGCCTACAAGGAGACATATTGATTGAGATTGTTGTACTTATACGGACTCTGACTAAGTTCACAAGGATTTGACATGCATCAGCTCGTAATTAAATATTTCCAAGAACTATCTTCATGCTCTCCTATGTTGTACATTTACATGTCCTGAGCGTTCACATATCACATATATATGGTTTGCTACAAGAAAATGGAACCGCAACTCTGACTGAGTTGGAAAGGATTTGACATACATCAGCTCGTAATTAAGTATTTCCAACAACTCTCTTCATGCTCTTCTATGTTGTACATTTACATGTCCTGAGTGTTCACATATAGATGGTCTATTATAAGAAAATGGAACCGCAAAAATTCATGATTGGTGTCACTTCCAAACACTTTTATTGATGATAAACCAGAGAGATTCCACAAGATGTAGGTCAATATGCCCATGAGTTTCAAAACAACCTACACACTGGTTTCCAGGATGTATTTGAAAAGATGTGAAATGATGTATTTTAAAAGTTAAATATTGTGCTCCACGAGATCGAGCCATGACTCTCCCTTCTAGTGCAGAAATCACCCTTAAACTAAGCTAAGGAACCATAAGAGGTTGTATAAGTTTCCATTCAGCTATTAAATAAGTGAATATCCTTTCAATTATTGCATAATTGAAATAACTCACCCTTCAATTACTCAACTGAGGCAACTAACAATGCGAGGTTTCATTAACTTCCCTTGAACTTGGCCTTCAATTGAAAAAAAATGGAGGATATTGAAGATGTGACATGTAATACCTCTATTTTCAACCCTAGAATTTATTGTCTTCATATATAAATATTGTAAATATGTGATGTATGGTTCATCGTGTGAAGCTCAAGACCAAGGCATTGCTAGTGAATACCTATAATTATAAAGGAAATTAATTTATGTTTGACAGGGCATGTTCTAGTAAGCCACAAAAGATGCAAAAACATGTAAATATTCACAATATTAATAAACATGTCCAAGCTTTTGGCTATGGAGGAAACATGATGGTGCCCACAAGAAGCTTCTACCCAAATATGATGCAATGAGAGCGTGCAAGTGGAAAAAAAACGCGAACGTGCACGCACGCTTGGATGTGTGCATGCGCTCCTACTTCGATAGTGGCGAACCTCCACGCTGGATTGTCAAAGTGGACAATAGGAGCGTGAACGCGCCCCTAATGATGCACATGTGTGTATGTGCATGCACACATATGTGGACGTGCGCACGCAAATGAATTGAAATGGAAATAATTTGATATTGCAGATACAAATTGCCTAAACATAATGACAAATACCAATGAACTATCCCAAGAAAGGGGTGAAACAAACCAATCAAAGGACCCAATAAACCCCGAAGATAACTTACACGGGGATTTAAACCAATTAAGAATACTGAGTAATGAACTGAAGAACACCAGGGAACCCTCTCAGGTTTCCCCTTCCTCATCACTACAAAACATAATAGAGTCCATCAACCTTTCCCACAGTGAGATAATCAATTTGAGCCCATATAGGGCTCGAATGAGAGAACATTATGGCATAGGTATATCCAAAGAGGATATAAAAAACCTGAATATCACAAAATCCCAAATATGGATCAAATATACAGATCCAAGAATAGGACAACCTCCATATATGAGGAAGAGGTGAGTTGGCATGTACTAGTTTAATTACCATCCATGAAGAGAAAACTGGAGGAAGATATGGTTCATGGTTTTTGACAAGCCTCCATGCAACAATGTTGAGGTCCCACGGTATTTTCTTAGGAAACAGTGGGCTAAGTTTGTGTTACAGTTCCATGTGAACTACTTCGACATCACCAAGTTGTAGGGCGTTGATTTTGGCTTAGCCCAAGATAGACCTCATGCCCACTGGAACCCACTCACAGGACCTCATGCACCTAGGCGAGAGCCAAACCCGCTTCCTCAAACCCCTAGGTTAGGTAGCAGGCTAGATGATATCCATGAGTCTGTTAGATGTTCCACATGACATCTTCATAGGTATACCACATTTGTGGCTATACAGTATTTTCTCAGGAAACAGTGGGCTAAGTTTGTCTTAGAGTTCCATGTGAACTACTTCGACATCACCGAGTTGCAGGGCATCGGTTTTGGATCATCCCAAGATAGAACTCATGCACACTGGAACCCACTCAATGGACCTCATGCACCTAGGTGAGAGCCAAACCTGCTTCCTCAACCCCCTGGGTTAGGTAGCGGGCTAGATGATATCCATGAGTCCATTTGTTTGGGTGCGCACCTTAACGGTCCTTAATTTTGGTAACTCCGGGGTTTTTGTGGAAGCTTGTAAATGGAGTTGTGACTCAAAATAGTCTTAGGGGTGTCGGGGTTGAGTAAAATCCTTCTTTTTGTAATAAACCCATGGTTTAAGTCAAGGGTTTAGGGTTCGGGGTGCCCATGGTTTAATCCCATGGTTTTGTAATAAGTGCACTATAAATAAGCACTCTTGTAAAGAAGTCAATTTAGGCTTTTGATGTAAGATGAATTGATGCGAAGCTAAGGCTTGTTTTGTAAGAAAGGTTAAGTCCCAGCTATGTGCGTGGACGACCTCTACAGCTGTGTGCGCAAAGGGTTTTGGGTGATTAAGAAGATCTGCAGCTGCGTGTGCAGAGATCTGCAGCTTAGTGCGCAGCTTTGAGGAATTGAAGGGATCTGCAGCTGAGTGCGCAGATCAGAACTGTGGTTTTGGTAAAGAGTTGAATAAAACACAGTTCTGTGGACGTAGTCCCGAAACTGGGGTTGAACCATGTTATATCGTGTGTTGTGGTTCTGTTGTGTTGTTGTTATGTTCTTTTATGCATTAATAATTATATAACTGATAAGTAAGATCACTGCTAAATACTAACTTCGCTGTGAATTCCCGGTAAAGGGTTAAGCAAGGAACTCTTTGTTTAGTTAACCACGAAGCTAAATAAGTGAATATCAAAGCTATGTGTTTCATTATTATCATTTGTTAGAAGCTAAAGGTACAGTAATATCCCTCTTCTGCTTGTAGAAACCTGATTCTGCGGCACCCCATAGCTGTTTCGGGTGAGACTGCAACCTGTTCGCATGTTGTTGCCGAAAGGGCCAACACTGTGGGTCTTTTGTTGGTGCGAAGACAAAAGTATAGAACCCAGGTCTACCCTGAGCCCAACAAATTGGTTCTGTTGCTGGTTGAACTCAGTATCTTCTCAAGAGGGGTTTACGTCGTACCTCGAGGGCTATGTTTTGGAGACCCTCAGTGAAAGAAATCGGTGATTGGATTGAAGAGACTTATCTGAACTTTGTTGTACAAGAGAACAAAGATCCGCGTCGTAGTTCAAATGAATTTTTACAAAGGTACGTTTTTTCTGATGTTTATGAAATTTTCTTTGGTAGTATCCATATAGAGTTGCACCAATGGTTATCCAGGTTAACAGAGAGAAGGACGAACTTCTAAGAAGGTCAGATTCTTGATTGGACCCCCACAAGAATTAATATATTGAAAAGGGTGAACAACAAGATATCCCAAGCTATTGATTTTCGACAACGCGAACCCTCAAAGCATTTGTGACGGAGTTCGCCATTGACACAAGTATGTCCTTCAGCGAAGCCGAATGACAGTTTCTCAAAGGACCAAGGGGTAAGTTTTTTAATTCATTTAGTTTGAGAATAAAAATGCTATTGGTTGAAAAAGGTATATTGCTCATTGAATCAGACTGTTAGATTTTGTATTACTAACCTATGTTTGCAAGTGAAAATACCTTCGACGAGCAAAGTGGTTTGCTGCGAAGTGGCAAAAGGTACAAGCGAGATTTTGGATCCTATTCCCAGGGTCAGCATACCGAGTATCCCACTGTAAATTCCGCAGATTTCGAAGAGACCCCTTCTGTTGGAAACCCTCCCGTAACCCCGCAGTGAAGACCTATTATCCCTGAGAACCCGTTGCAGTCTGAAAGTCACCCTAGCCCGCGTAGTCCTGTCGCAGGTCAGTCGACCCCAGTGAGTTTCCCTCCGCCTACTTCTAGTCCCCCTCCATCCCCCCCTAGATCCACTATGGCCCATATGCATGATGACATTAAGCTACCTGTTTTCAAAGGAACTGGATCAGAGGATCCAGAACAGTTCTGGTTCTTATGCGAAGCAGTGTGGACTGCTAAGAACATTACGGATCAAGATACAAGAAGAGCACAGCTGGTTACTTCTTTTAGAGATCGTGCTTTGACATTGCTCATGAATTTTTCCAGTACTCAGAACCATGTCTTGGCTGATATAAAAGAAGCAATGATAAAGGAATTTAAGAAGCCTAAATCAGAGTCGCAGTGTATCACTGAACTAAAGGAAATTTAGCAGCGGCGAGGAGAATCAGTGTGGGACTTTGATCAGAGGTTCAAAGTTCTGCTAGATCAATTTAGTTTCACTATTGGACCAGTGCAGCATAAGGAATGGTTCATCGCAGCTTTGTTACCGCACATCAAGACTCCACTCATGCAACAGAAGGTTGCAGATCAGCAGGAGGCTTTGGAAATCGCTATGAAGCTTGAAACAGCCCCTGTCAAAGATAATTCTGGTATTGCTCAAATACAAGTGCAGTTGGCAGCGATGGCTCTGGAGCTTCGCGATATGAAAAAAGGGAAAGCTAGTCGCGAAGAGGTTTGGTGTACACGATGTCGGACAGAGGGTCACGACAAGAAACAGTGTCCTACGGTAAGGAATTACCTGAATTCTGGTGCACCAAATCCATTCAACCCTAGTGTTCTATATTGTGAGATTTGTAGGACAACTGGACAGCATCGACCTGAAGACTGCTATCTTTTGTAGCGGTATGTGCTAGTCCCTAAGAACCCTTATTACAAGTTCTGTAAGTCAATGGGACACAATGAAGATGAGTGTCGCAGCTTTGACCTCATGAGAGAACGAACTTATGATGCTTATCGGGTACAAAACGATGGCCAAGGCAATGATGGGTATGGTTACCGTGGTAGTACATCAGGTCGCGGAACTTTTGGAGGTCATGGTTGTGGTGGTATGGCTGGCAGAGGACGAGGCCAGGTTGTGTGCTATAACTGTAACTAGGCAGGACATTTAGCTAGAGACTGTTGGAACCCAATTACGACATGTCGATATTGCAGAGCTATTGACCATGTGATTGAGCAATGCCCGCAGCTGATAGCCAAGATTCAAGAAATAAATAGTGCCCCTACTCAGAATATTCAGCTGATTGCTATGGAGCAATGACCTGTCCCGGCCATTAATGTTGTTACCAGGAGTGGAGCTACGACGGAAGTGCAGAACAAGGAGAAACAGCCTGCTGAGGCTTGGGTCTGTAAGGCCCCAGAAAAAATCTTAGCATTTGATGTCGAAAGAGAAAAAGAGACATTTATGGAATCTAAGAGAGACTTTGTTGACCCCAACACATCAGTAGCACTTGCGCAACAACCTCAGCAACAGTCGCAGCCGCAAGAAGCTTCGATGGATAAAGTAAGTACACTGTCCTCCTTTTTACAAAGTTGTATGAAGCTCATAAGAAATCATAATGCTTTAAATGAGTTGCAGAAAGTTATTGCTTCTTGTGAACCTCAGCGAAGTTCTGGTAAGGAAAAAACTATTCATAGAGTTAGAAGAACTAGTAGGGAAATGAGATTGAATGCTCAGATAGGAGAGTATGACATGACTAATGTCATCTTGGACCTAGGATCAGAAGTAAATTTCTTAACTAAGCAGAAATGGGAACAAATGGGAAAACCTACTTTGGAATGGTCCCCTATACAGTTGAGATTAGCCGATCAACAAAATATTGTGCCCCTAGGAAGACTCCCTAGTGTATCAGTAGATATTGATGGAGTCAGTACCCTAGCAAACTTTGAGGTAATTGAAATAATTGATGACAGCAACCCCTATCCAGCATTGCAAGGCATTGAATGGGCAATAGATAATGATGCAGTAATCAACCTGAAGAAGAGGCAGATGAATTTCGAAGGGAAAGGACTAAGAGTCATAGTACCATTGGATCCTTCTCAAGGAGAGAGATACACCGAGCCAGTAAGAGATGAAGACCAGGATGTTGTGGACCATATCTACAATATCATAGCGAAGGAAGAAGATTATGTTGATCCTACTGCTGAAGGTATCATGGATTGGCAGTGTGACAGCTCCTGCGTGACGGATTCAGATGACAGCCTAGAGAATTGGCAGAATAGATTGTATGAGCTACATGGACATCGATGTGCATGAATTACCAAGTCTCTTAGATGGCTTAGTTCACAGACAAGAACCTTGCCTATTTTTTATGGTTCGACAGACCCAGAAGAGTTTATTGTGCAATTCTCAGAGTAGGTACCAGACTCACAGAAAATGGAGACTCTAGATTCAGCATTTAGAGCCACAGCAGCCAGATGGTGGAATGGTCATAAAAGGTACATTCATAGTTGGGAAGCGTGCCAGAAGTCCCTTTGCCTAAGATTCAGGGACCAACCTTAGGAGGTGTGAAGCAGGTTTAATGGTAGGACGATTCCTCAGGGACATTTGGAGCAATGCTACGAAGCATGGAAGCATGTACCTCGTGATGAATGGGTACATAGGTTTGTGCACACCCTGGAACCTATAGCAAAGAACTGGTATGCGGAGGTTGAGCTTCACCACGGTACTATAAGTTGGGATAGTCTTGTTGATAGTTTTGTGCTGACATTTTCTATTAATGAGGTTTGTCCTGCTTTGGACGCAGCTGTTAGGTTGATCCATACTAAAGTATTTGATGCTCAAGAAATAGCAGAATACCAACCTGATTGGAAGGAACAAGAAGCTAATGCAGTAGAATGTTATAACCTCGCAATTGACGAGGATGATGATCCACACAACATTAACATTCTTGAGTCAGAAGGACACTACGAAGTACATGGACCAGTAGTTGAAGCACCTGAAGTGACTCAGCCACTGAAAACGTGGACCGTAAGCATTGGGTCAGAAGAAAACCCTAAGTATGCTACCATTGGAGATTATTGGGATGACGAAATGGTGAGCAAAGTGACCCAACTTCTCCATGAATATCAGGACCTATCTCTGACAGGGCTCTCAAAAATGAAAGGAATCATTGAGGTGGTGGAAAACATTCTATTATAAGTTGAATCTTGAAGCCAAGTTGAAGCTGGTATCAGGAAATGTCGAATGTCCTTATTTTGGCGCAGCCAGAGTCACTACTTGTGCTGAAGAAGGAAAGATGTGTCGAAGCTTAAAATGCGACCGTTGGAAGAAATCAAAATTAGCAGCGCCGGTACGTTACCTGTATTAACTTCCTGTATTAATGAGATCTTGGAAAATCTACCGCCGTTTGGACAAGATCTCTATCAGATTCGGTATCATCAATGCACAGTTATGATAGATGTCATGGATGGATTCTATAAAAAGACACCCACACCTGTGACGTTCGCATTTTACATTTTCTTGAGTTTTACAATTGCGTCCATGTCAGCTGATAGCGAGCTTTAGAATTTAGTGAGAGAATTTGAACAGGAGGGTCTGCCGCACCTTTTCAGCCACTCACCTGCGTCTGTACCCCACGAAGAAACTCCCCCAGCACCGACCCAGCCAATGCAGACACACTCTACCAGGAAAACATTTAAGCCCGAAGTTCGTTCCAAGTGGAACGAAGATAGACACAAGCAATCAGGGAAAACACCGAAGGATCCCGAGATGAATCTGTCTGGCTCAGTAGAGGTCCCGCTTGAAGAGGATGAGAACATTGCCCCGCAGCATCCACTGTATCTTCTGACAACTCGACCAGGCAAGCAGCAGAGTGTCTAGGTATGGGACACTGGTGAGTCTTAGGGGCCTGTTGGGGTGCGCACCTTAACGGTCCTTAATTTTGGTAACTCCGCGATTTTTGTGGAAGCTTGTAAGCGGAGTTGCGACTCAAAATAGTTTTAGGGGTGTCAAGGTTGAGTAAAAACCTTATTTTTGTAATAAACCCATGGTTTAAGTCCAGGGTTTAGGGTTCAGGGTGCCCATGGTTTAAGCCCATGGTTTTTTAATAAGTGCACTATAAATAAGCACTCTTGTAAAGAAGTCAGTTTAGGATTTTGATGTAAGATGAATTGATGCGAAGCTAAGGCTTGTTTTGTAAGAAAGGTTAAGTCCCACCTGTGTGCATGGAAAACCTCTGCAACTGTGTGTATAGAGGGTTTTGGGTGATTAAGAACATCTACAGCTATGTGCGTAGAGATCTGCAGCTTAGTGCGTAGCTTTGAGGAATTGAAGGGATCTGCAACTGAGTGCGCAGATCAGAACTGTGGTTTTTGTAAAGAGTTGAATAAAACACAGTTCTATGGACGTAGCCCCTAAACAGGGGGTGAACCACGTTATATCATGTGTTGTTGTTATGTTCTTTTATGCATTAATAATTATATAACTGATAAGTAAGATCACTGCTAAATACTAACTTCGCTGTGAATTCCTAGTAAAGGGTTAAGCAAGGCACTGTTTGTTTATTTAACCGTGAAGCTAAATAAGTGAATATCAAAGCTCAGTATTTCATGATTATCATTTGTTAGAAGCTAAAGGTACAGTAATATCCCTCTTCTGCTTGCAGAAACCTGATTCTGCGGCACCTCATAGCTTTTTCAAGTGAGACTGCAACTTGTTTGCAAGTTGTTGCCTAAAGGGCCAACACTGTGGGTCTTTTGTTGGTGCGAAGAAAAAATTATAGAACCCGGGTCTTCCCTAAGTCCAACACCGTTAGATGTTCCACATGACATCTTCTCAGGTATACCACATTTGTGGCTATGTCCTTGTAGAGAGAGTAGGACCACCCCAAGAGACACACTTCTGCATAGTCTACTAGTGGTGGGTGAGGGAGAGAAGCCACAGGTGGTATCTAGGATGATCCACCAAAATCGATGGGACCAGTTCCACATCATTGTTCTTATTGTGGGAATCCATTCCATGTTCCCATGTAGGATCATGCCACAAAGAGCTACATACACTAGGTTAGTTATTGTTGCATTTAATGTTCAAGTGTTGATTATATGTTATGTAATCTCATAATTTCTAATAAATTTAACTTAGAATCAAATGTTGAAGACTTGATTTGTTTTAATGTACATCTACCCTATGCCAAGTCTCCAACACTCGGGTGGGAGGACGTTGGTTCCTTTAACCTAGATGGAGCCATGGCAGCTGCAGAGGACATTGCGACACCATACACACAGGTATGTTTGTTTCAGTAATTAAATTTAATGTTTGTAGTTAATCTTGTCGTCTAATGTAGTTAATACTTAGTAATTGAATCTAAATATTTTGTGTTTTCAGAGATGTTCATAGGACTGAGTGACCATCCATCCCTGCAAGGGATCAACAGACCCCCTCGTGAGCAGGTATCGTATAATGAAGTATAAATTTAATTTCAGTTTTGATGGAGTATATTTGTATAGTTATATTTTTTATGTACTAATATACAAGGATATGAATATGTATGCAGGTCCGAGTACATAGGAATTTCCATGTCACTATCTCTCCATCGACTGCCTTTCTCCCACCATATATGCTAGGTGTAGCCCCTGGAATACATGTCCCTTTCCCTGCATCCTTCCCCACCCCTTTCCATCAATCACTTGCCTCCCATCCACCAACACACTTCCATCTAGACCCCCCTTCTTCATCACAGCCTTCGCTCACTCCTTCCAACCCCACCCATCCACCCCCTCTCTTGCAATTTCCTATGTTTCCACCTCCCACCTCTGACCATGATACACCATCCTTCCACATTCACCCATTCCTCCACCCCATCCCCACGGGGGCTTCACTTGTTGACCAATATCCTATCATGTTAGTTCATATTGTGGGTTTTAAAATTATCAAAAATCGAACCAATATATTGCAGGTATTGGGGGGATGAGGGGTTTAAGGTGGGGGTGGGTAGGGTGGTTTATAAGGATTGAGGTATAAAAACGGGTGGGGAGGAGGTTTTAAGTATTGGGAGGGGGTTTCAACAAAAAGTATTTGGGTCAATATCTCTCGAAATTAAGGGTATTCTTTAATATCCCACGATCGCACGTGCTATGTGATATGTTCACTAGGTGAAGTCCTCGTGCCCATCCCAGACCTCATCCCCCTCCCACACATTCCCCCACCAACCTTGTTTCCTCTTCCAGGGTGGCCCATTCCATTCTACAGCCAATTGGGGTTTATCATCGTACATCACCACTTCTCCCACTCCACTCCATGTCCTCTCTCACCATGCCCCCTATTTTTGTAGCCAACATCGATGTGGATACATCCTCTACTATGCCATCCACCCTAGGATTCGATCAGGTTGTCTAGCCCACTACTTCACCTGCCACCCCAAGGACCAGCCGACTACTCCACTTGCCACCCCTGAGGACTAGCTGATTGCTCCACCTTCCAGCCCCCAGGACCAACCTGTTGTGTTCATGGTGAGATTGATTAGTTTATGAAAATATTGTGCAATATTAATGAGAATTAACATAGTAAGTAAATTGCATGAGTTATCTTACTGTTTAAATGTTGCAGATTGGTATTGCTGAGAAACTTGGATCACAAAGGAGGGTATCCCGCTCACCACTTATGGTCTCATCTGAGGTGAGCTATTTAAGATTTGAAAAATTAATTTTGATTTTTAAATTGTGTTTTATACTTGTATAATTGCATGTAGGAGTTGGCATTTTATTGTTGTCGTTTCAGATCCTAAGGGGAGGTGGTTGAAGCGGCCAAAAGAACCGAGCTTCCTCTAGCTCGAAGAAGAGGAAGATCGATTTTAGAGGGGGAGATCCGAGGGTGGGAAGGAGGATTGAGAGACCCTCCTATGTACACTAGCCATGATGTGGCATTTTGGCATGAGTTGCCATATTTTGTATAGGGCACGAGTTGCCATATTTTCTATAGACATTGGGAATGAAGTTCCATTTTTCAATATTATTGTATATGATTGGAAATTATTTATATTACTTTTCTTTTATTACAGATTTGCGTACACTATGTCAAATGCAGTAGTAGTATATAGTTGATGCGCTTGCAATACTTATTGTTGACGAAGCAATAAAATCTGTATGTTCACAATAAAATGCAGAAAAAATTTAACACTGTAGGTTAGTTAACAAAAAAATACACAGTTGCATAAGCGTGCACAATAAAAATGATAATTTTAAATACCAAATACCAAATAATATTTTAGGACAGTGATACTTATTCATTTCTTTGGACATTCTATGATTCATTGTCAAAATTGCAATAGAAAGCACTTGTTTGCCTTTGGTATTTACATAGTAATTATTGTCTCATTTTGCAATCTAGAAATTGATATTGGAATGATCTTCTATTACCATTTGATTGAATGGAAATTTCATAGTATTGATGAGCTGAGAATCATATTGAACATGACTCTTGTTGGTTTGTATTTATTACATCTACTTGGAAAACATTGATTTTGATAAATTTCGCAATTCATATCATTTGAAGACGAAGTTGCCATTCCTTACTCTCATTGAATACATACATATTTGTTATGCGATTGTTGAGCACTTGCAATTTTAACTATTTAAGTGTTAGCATGCATAACCTAGGGTTTAGAATCAACAAGAAAACCCTAACCCTAACTGAAGTTTAAAGTTTAGCATGCATAACCTAGGATTTATAATCAATGAGAAAACCCTAACCAAAACAGTGTTTTGGGGTTAGCATGCATAACCTAGGGTTTAGAATCAATGACGAAACCCTAAACCTAGGAGGGAAACCCTAACACCAACCCTACCAAACCATATCTTGTGTCCTCTTATAAAGTACCTTTTTGTTTGTACATGAGCATTCCTAGGATTGTAGTCATATGTCACATATTCTTTATAGACTAATCAAATGAAATACTTCAAATATTAAGCATGGATTACTTCACATAAGCTAGGGTTAGAGCTTCATGAGCACTCCTTTTATAAACCATAGTGAAATAAGTAAAACATATTTCATCTTCCATAACTCATACCTTGAAAAATCATGAGATAAAGAGGCTCTATAATAGGCTTAAGTGCCCACAGGATTCGATCCTACAATCTCTTGTATAATTATGTGGTTTTATTATGGCATGTGATTTCTATAATGTAGTTTCTAATGTTTAGAGGGTTTGAATTTGTTTTATTTATGCAATGGTATTATAATGAGATAGTAAGTACTACTGTGCATGCGTTGGTAGATATAGTTATTAGGAAAGAAATATATCGTGGACCGATGGATGGTCTTGATACTTGGTATGTTAATTGATTTTGATGATATTTATTTTAATGGGAAAGATTTGATTATTTAGCATAGTTTTATTTATACAAACCTTGAAAAGTATTCGCTGGGCTTAACTTTGCTCTAGTATGTGATGTTTATAATTTATTCTGAGATGTAATTGTAGTGTTGATAGATTAGATTTATATTTCTATTCCATACTTGTTAATATAAGTATATATCTATAATATATTTACTAGGTTTTACTTAATAGATTACGGTGTTGTATAGTATTGTTAAATTAGTATGGATAGTTCTGTTTCTATTTCTTATATAGTATATATATATATATATAATATTTATTAGATACTATTTATTATATCAGTTTATTTAAAATTGGGCTTCAAACTGGCCTTTAATTTCTAGACAAAGCTCTACTCCCAATATAAATCTGTCAGTAGGGTTTTTGAACAACAAAACCTATAGGCACTTCTTTTTAGAAATAAATATAAGTTATAAAAGAACAGAGTTTAAACTATAGAAGAGGATAGATAAGTAATATGGAAAGAAAAACAAAACCCTGGATAATCTTTAAGCATGGATTTAATTTCAGAAGTAAAATTAATGAACAATACCTTGGGAAATTCTAACATAGGAAATAAATTACAACCTAGGGTTTATAATTTTAAAATGTAAACCCTTGAAATAATTTTGACAGGAAAACAAAAACATCTAGGGTTAGAATATATAATATAAACCCTTGCATAATATAGCCAGCACTTAATCTAGAAAATGAAATAGCCATTCCAAAACCTCATACCTAAAAATTGAAGCTCCTTTAATGGCTAAAACTTGCACACTCAATTAACCAGCATTAACAATTCATAGGCATATCTTACCTCTGTATTAGATGACTGGATCGCTTGGGAACTACAATGTTCCACCCAACCATGACTTGGAGCCATTCCTAGTTTCAATCCAAATCCCCTCGAGCTAGTTCCAACATGCAACTAGCTTAGAGATCCTAAGGTGAGGTTTTCCTAACTGGTATATCAAATCTGGATCAATTCTCCTTCTTCCTCCTAGGGAAATGTTCTCCAAGAACTCTCTCTCTTGAGAATTAGCACTCAGAATAATGAGTCCAAAAAGATAGATTAGATCCCCAAGCCTCTCTTAGGATTGATACTTTATAGACAGGATTCTCAGTCAAAGGGGCAGTTAAATAAAGAATCCTTGATTTCTTGATTTAACCATTTTTATTTTATTTGGGTATTTTTAATACTTAAACTTAGGAACTTTTAACTAGTTCCTATTTAGATTTTTGTAGGTATTATACTATTTAATTTTTCTCTTAGTAATAATAATAATAAATGGGGCTTCTCCTTCTTTATTTCATTATTAATATTATTACTATGTTTATTCTTTATACATAACATGTATAAAATATATAATAATATAGCATTTGTTAACATGTGTCTTTGGGTATCATATACTATGATCCCTAGACTTATGACACTTTCTTCATTAAGGTCATTAGGTAGATGGCTAGGTCTACTAGGCTAGGAACCTCTAAACATCCGTGCATGTTGGATTCCCTCGTATAACATGGTAGTCCTTCACTACTTAATGAGAATACAAAAATTCAAAATTTCATTTATTCACTTATAAATAAGTCAGATGAGATCAATATTTTTCTCAAGTAGTTTTCACTCAGGAATCATTAATTCTTTTCAGTAACTCCTAGCGCTACCAAAGCCCATACTAAACACTAAAAACAAGGAGTTATGAAATTTTTGCAATTCCAGAGCTCTTCGCTCAACAATAATGCTAGGATGTACTTGTACGATACACCTACGGATACAATGGCCAAGGATCCGATGTTCCAAAGCTTATGCTCAACATCAACATGGAAGGCTCCAGGGCTTATTCCCAACACTTCCAATTTATCTTTTTCATGTGTTACAGAGCTTCATGCTCAACACAAATGTCTCAAAACTCATGTGCTCCAGAGCTTCTTGCTCAACAAAACTATAAGTACTCATGTGCTCCAGAGCTTCTGTCTCAATACAAAACATTAATTTACCATGTGCTCCATAGATCCTTGCTCAACACAAAACATCTCATCAATCATGTGCTTCAGTGTCCACACCCAATACAACAAGCATATATATATCATCAACAATTAGCTTACACCCTATATATAAAACAAATCATCATGTTCATATGAAGTGGGGTCTTCGACCCAATATATCAAAATAAAACATCAAGATAACATCATAATCAATAGGCTCATGCCTATAAGTGTTAGGTCCAAAATTCAAGATATTACATTTGTAGAAATTTGAAGTTATTGATAAGACAGAGATGGTGGTAGGAAATATTAAAACACAGTAAATGTTTTAGGTGGAGGCAAGGAGAATGTGGAACACCATAGTGAAATACAACCACAACCTCTTCCCAAAGACAAAACCAAGACAAACCATGCATCAATGGATGACTCTACCAAATTGGAGAGAGTTGTGACATTGAGCTTATTCAACACGTTTATGTTGGTGATCATTGAGGCAGAGGAGATATACAATTCATTAGTGATTATGAAGGTAACCGTCTCCTTCACATAAGCTCCTCCTCCTCTACTTGAACTACTTCCTACACTATTAACACTGCTATTTCTGGCGGAGGGGTTCTACAATTGCATTGGATAGATGATATTTCTACCGTAGGAATAGTGACCACCACTATGAGTGGGCTTATAATGGGTACCGCCATTGTAATTTGTGTGAGAATTGCAAATGTAATAGACAATGGGAGCTAACTGTATTATAAGGATGTCATTCAAGTGGGTAGGCATAACATTTGGGTCCAGTATATGGGATTTGTTGGTATCGATAAACTTATTCTAGAGCTTCTTTACACTGCTATAAAGGTTCGCGAGGAAGCTGAATTTCTTTGCTTGTTTTAATGTCAAGAGTAATTTCATGACAGAACTGATTGGTAAAGTGAAAATTCTAAAGAGAAGATCTACAAAATCCTTTCTAGCCTTAGAATACAATATCTTACCATTTTTCTCATTGATTAGAAGTCTCAAATTCATGCAACCAACAACATCACTGTCACTTTCCATCCCGATCACAAATATATCACAAAATAGAGGGAATGTTCGGCACAAGAAATTTTCGTGGGCGATTCTGAGAATTGTGCCACTAGCCAGGGGGGCCAAAGAGTAGAGCAGGTGCAGGGGGAGGGGGATGGGAAGGGAGGAGGGTCGTGCTGGGTGGGAGGATGGGAGGGGGAGAAGGAACATGCATAGGTGGAGGTGGTGGGAGGTGGAAATTGGGATAAGGAAGGGAGGCAAAGGTGGAGGGAGCGGGCAGTGGAGGATGAGAGGTGGGAGAAGAGACAGGCAGAGGTGGATCCGCATGGGGAATGGAGGGAAGGGAAAGTGGAGTGGCGGGGGAAGGAAGAGGGAGGAGGTGGAGGGGTGTGCGAGAAGGAGTGATAATCTAGTTCAAAGAAGCAGGGATTTGGAGGAGCGTGTGAGGAAAGTGGAGTGACTGATGATGAATGAGGATTTAGGAGAGGAGCTCCACTCTATTGGGCACCAAACACCCTTCACTGGCAGCCCGATTCTCAGAATCGGGCCGCCAATGAAGGGCGGCTCTTTGTAACCCAAGGGAGTGGGGATCCCCTTAATGAGATGTAAAAGGATTTGGACGGGGTAGGAAGAGGGGGAGGAAGAGGAAGGCAGGAGGGAGGAGTTGGAGGGTGCGGGGAAGGGGAGTGGCTGTGGAGGAGGTGGTCCAAAAAACATTAGTGTCACGGTCTTTATTATTGAAAAAAAATACAATGAACAAGAAAAATTTAAATTTTAAAAATATCTCAACTGTAAGAAATATTCTTCTATATGCTCTTGCAATGTCACACAACATATTCATGGCTTAATGCTGAAAACAATTTGTTATATGTGTCAACACATGTAAACAACAAAGAAAAGTAACAACTAAGATAAAAGTTTATGTTGCCTTATTAAGGAGAAAATAATTTTACAATGACACATTATTTTCATTTCAAACTTTATGTTTTATTAATTAAAACAAAATGTAACAAATGGGGTGTTAAGGGAAGCGATCTTCCGCTAGAAAAACTAATATTTTTTAAAATTTGATAATTTTTTTTTAAATTCAATATATATATAAAATTATTATTTTAAGAAGTTAAATTTGTGGAAAAAATAGTATAACATAAATACTATTTTAAATATTTCTTTATCATCCCTTATAATCAAATATATAAAATATATATTAGGTATTTCTTTTATGATCCATTTTTATGGAGAAAACTTCCTATGGCTTGGGGTATCACAATAGACAGAGTAACCGCAGAAATGAATCCTTTCCCATATGCAAGAGAAACCAAATATATAACACTAAAGGATATAGAAACACACCTTATTCCAGACGGTTGATGTAGATCGACGTTGAGCTTTTCCACTCTCGCTTGTATTAGCAATTTTCTCTCTCAACATTCAGCAAACAAGACAAGCATGCTATATAATTGTGTTAGACCTACTCTAGCATATATAATCAATAACATATAAGCATTTAAAATCACCCATAGATTCAATACTCATTTAAATAAACATTATTGGATAGGAAATATATTTCTATTAATATAAAACAAAGATTACAATAGTGACAACCTATGTCGGCACGTCTACGAATCGAAGAAACTGAGTCCTCCACCTGGGCCTTCACCACTTCAATCCTCCATCTCTTGATAGCAAGATCACAAACAAAACAAAATATTGGGAAGAACACAAAGTGCTCCAAGGGACAAAGGGATGTAGGCTCAAGTATAAGCTTTGGCAACAATGGACTATAGTTTTCTTGCTCTTCAATTCCTCCTCGTTCAATGTATCCAAAGGGTTCCTTATATAATGCTTCAATGGGGTAATGGAAGGTCAAATTCAAGTGATCTCAAGGAATATGGAAGGCCAAGAGACAAGTGACTCAGATTCACATCAAGGAAAACTCCAAAACTATTTGGCCTTTTGCACACATCCTGATGTACGCAGGTTTTAGGGTCATATCCGCGTACATATGCAAGAATAGGTTTAAAAGTCGTGTATGGAAAATAATGCATGTTTTTAGGCATGATCTTGGAAACATCAAAGGTACAAAAATGGTCCATGGGGTCTAAAGAGTCTACAGAGGGAGAGGGAAGGCCATAAAGGTGTGATCCACCATGTGTGGTGAAATCAGCTGTAACAGATGCCCAGTAATGTGTGAGGTCAGAGGGGTGATACAATGGACGAAATACATTATAAGTCCATCCCAGAAGTGGAGCGATGAAGAACCAAGTGGAAGAACTAGCCATCCAATAATATATTACAATAATCAAAATATGCACATAACTACAAGTACATATATCAGTCCCCGTACAATGGCCATGAATAGGCATGATAAAAAATACGACATGTATGGTCATCGCCACGTACAATATAGATAGACAAGAATATCCATGATGAAAATATACAAAGGATCATGATCTCCATGAAATCTGAAGATATACATGTAGAAATTCAGGCCAGCAGTAGATTAATTTTACCCACAACAATTATCAATTGATCATGCAAAATTGCTAACAATGGAGACTGAATATGGATTTGTAACACAAAATTATATTAACTGAGTGTACAATAGCCAACCCTGTAATATCATAGGTTGTTGAATAAATAGAATACATGAGGAAATCGAATGCATGAGGAAGCATCCAAATCTAGCATAAAGTAGGCTTACCAAAAATAAGCAAATCCCCCATAGGTGTAAAAGCTGGATCCCAAATCTGTCATGGAGCTCACGAATTGGCAAAAAGGCATAGGCAAGCTAAAGAGTGGTGTAATGGCAGCTCATACATTCTTTTTCATGGAGAAAATAGAGGAGGATGTGTAGGACAAAAAACAAGTTCACCTCACCTAGTCTAGCTTTCCCATGTGCCTTAAAACACTGAAAAAGCAAGCAATAAAGCAGAAAAAGCAGATAGGCGCCTAGGAGGCTAGGAATAAATCAGATTTGATTCCTAAGGATTTCCCAAGCACTACATGAGTCAGATATGGCAATTTTGACCTCTATGGATAGGCAATTAGCAACTTGCACAAGGTGGGACACATGAACTAGGCAAATAAGACAAAAATAAATGAATTAATTTCTAAGTGGGTAAACTATGGGTTGATTATTCTAACACCCCCCCTTAAGCCTGAATTTATGAGTAATAAATAAAAAATATAGGGCCTAGCAACAAGGCTTAGTCACCCTTTACATACTGCATGTCCAAATAAACAAGGAAAGAGGCAAAACCAATTTGGGAAAATCCTCCCTTAAACATGGATTGTAAAACAAAATTGTAGAATATTGTCTCCACGCATGCCTTTACAGCATGATCAGCAATATCCAACAGTGATTTGATATTGTTGAAGGTCTTCTCACAAAATGCTTTGGTGAAGATATCAGCTACTTGTTCTGAAGATGAACAGAAGAGTAGGTGAATGGTGCCATCATGCACAAGCTCTCTGATGTAGTGCATGTGAATCTCAATGTGTCTGGTTCTCTGCTTCTGAACTAGATCTTTGTAGATTTGAATGGTACTCTAGTTATCATAGTAGATGGTAGTTGAGTACTCAGGTTTGAAACCACATTCTCCAAGTAAACCCTGCAACCATAAACACTGAGTTGCTGCATTAACAACTCCTCTGTACTCATCTTCTGTAGATGAGAGTGCAATGGCACTATGTTTCTTGCTTGACCAGCTGATTGGCCCTTCTGCAAGCATGAACACATATCCTGAAGTGGACTTTCTTTCTGTGCTATCACCTTCCCAATCACTGCCAGTAAATCCAATCAAATCAAGATCAGATTTTTCCTTATAGAGGATCCCATGTGTCCTTGTTCCCTGAACAAAGTTAAGGATCCTTTTGGCAGCTTTCCAATGGATCTCATGAGGCTGATCCATGAATCTAGAAGCCACACTTACTGCATAACAAAGATCAGGTCAAGTATGTCTCAGATACAATAAACATCCAATCAATTTCCTATACAGTGTATTGTTTACCATCGGTGGAGAATCATCTTCCTCCAGCTTCACTCCTGAAAGGAAAGGAGTTTTGCTTGCTTTGCAGTCTTGCATTCTAAATTTGATCAGAAAATCCAAGGCATACTTGGACTGGTGCACTTTTATTCCATCTTTGTTTTGAGCAATCTCAAGCCCCATAAATTGACTTAAGAGCCCCAAATCTGTCATGGAGAAGGCTTGGTTCATAGCTCCTTTTAAGGAAGCAATCTCATCCTGTGAGCTTCCTGTAATGAGGAGGTCATCAACATATAACACAATGATCATTAATGAACCATTAACAGACTTCAAATATACATTTGGATCTGATTTGCACCGAACAAAATTCAGAGATAGCAAGAAGCTATCTATCTTGGCATACCAAGCCCTGGGGGCTTGCTTTAGCCCATACAATGACTTTCTCAACCTGCGCACAAGAGAAGGGTTAGTATAAAAACCTTGAGGCTGCTGCATATATATCTCCTCAGTGAGATATCCATTTAGGAAGGCACATTTTACATCCATATGATGTACCTCCCATTGCCTTGAGGCTGCAATGGCTAGAGCTAGCCTGATGGAATCCATCTTTGCCACTGGGGCAAAGGTCTCATTGCAATCGATGCCATGAACCTGTGAGTAGCCTTTAGCTACCAATATAGCCTTGTACTTTAGTGGTGAACCATCAGCAGAAAACTTGGTCTTATAGACCCACTTACACTGGACTAACTTTCTTCTTGGAGGAAGATCCACTAGTTGCCATGTGTTGCTCTTCTGGAGTGAGTTGAACTCCTCCTTCATGGAAGCTTGCCATATTGGATCTCTTGCTGCTTCTTCATATGTTTGAGGATTAGAATCCACCATCAAATAGCATTTTTCAGCAAACATAGGGTCCTTCATGCATAGACCACTCTCAAATTGTGATCTAGTCCTCCTTGGGTCATTGGGATCCCCAGCTAGCTCTCCTGCTACATGTAGTGTCTTGGCTGCCCATTTAGGCCTTGTGGGGCTGTTTGGGTCTGCAATAAACTCATCTCCATCAGAAAAATCAGAATCAGCATGTTCAACAAACTCTTTACTTACTTCTTGAGGTTCAGGTGGTGAAGAGGCTTCACCAACTTCCACTTCTGCAAGGGGTTCTTCTTCAAACTGAACACACATTTCAATGAAGGATTTGTTTGTGCTCAAGTTTATCAACTTGTACCCTTTTGAATCTTTAGAGTATCCAACAAAAATACACTCTTGGCTTTGGGGCTACAAAGCCTTCCTCTTCTCTGTCGGGATTCTAGCCCATGCCTTTGAGCCAAAAATCCTGAATTGGGTCACATCTGGCTTGTGCCCACTCCATGCTTCGAAGGGAGTCATGCCATCAAGCTGTTTGTGAGGCACCCTATTCTTGATATAGGCTGCACAATTGATAGCTTCAGCCCAGTACTTTGGTGGCAAAGTTTTGGCCTCCATCATGCATGTTGCCATCTCCTTCAGTGATCTGTTCTTCCTCTCAGCAACACCATTTTGCTGTGGTGTGTAAGGGATAGAATGCTGCATCTGAATACCTACATCTGCACAATAGTTAATAAACTCAGACTTGACATACTCACCACCATTTTCAGATCTGAGGACCTTGACTTTCCTTCCACACTGGTTTTCAACCAAAGCCTTAAAGACTTTGAATAGGCCAAAAACTTCAGACTTGTGTTTCATGAAGTGAACCCAACAATACCTGGAAAAATCATGAATAAAGGTCAATGCATATTTGACCTGAATCATGGACATATGAGGGAATGGGCCAGCAACATCACTGTGAATCATCTCGAGGGGTGCAGAGGTTCTCTCATGACTAGCTTTCTCAAATTTGTGCTCTGGGTGTTTTCCTAGGATACAACCTTGGCAAACTCATTTGGAAAATTTTATCTTGGGCAGCCCTATGACCATTTCTTTCTCACTAAGATCAGATAGATACTTGTAATTTATATGGCCAAATATTTCATGCCATAGCTTGCTAGCTTCATTAGCATGGATAAGAAGAGCTGAGGGGTTTGAGTAAGGTAGGAAGTGTGAGAACATGTATACCTTTTGAGCATGATTTGCAAATCCTTTTGCAATGACTCTACCACTTGAGATTTCTGTGATCTCAACTTCATTGAGGGAGAATATGACTTTCGTAGGAGACCCAGTGTGAGTCATCCGATACACTGATAGAAGGTTGGAGGCGAGGGCAGGAACATACATCACATTGTTGAACTGACCATGATCAAGATCAATCCTCCCTTTGCCTTTACTTTCAGTGAGAGAGTCATCTCCTAGTATAATAGATGGTCCTTTCGACATATCCAGTGAGGAGAAGGCCTCCTTAGTTGAAACCATGTGTCTTGAAGCTCCAGAATCAATGATAAAACTGGGTGAGCTTGATGTGATAGCAACTAATGCATGAACTCTCTCTCTGTCATCTGAACTTGATCCTCCTTCTCTCTTCTTTAAGCTTTCTGGAAGGGAGATTCCATTCTTCTCCAGGAGTTGGGTCAGCATATCAATCTGCTTTTTCATACAAGAGCTTTCAGTGTGATTGCCCTTCGAACAGTATGAGCACTTGTTCATTTCACCTTTGTTTTTCTTCTTCTGGGTATTTTTCTTGGGACCTTGTTGATCCTCTGGAGACTGCTTCTTGTCTCTCTTTTGCTCAGGTGGATTTTTAGCTTTCTTTTTGCTTTTTGAATCCACCCTCGAATCTCCAACAATCAAAGCTTGATCTTTGGATGGTTTGATGGTGCCCATCATCACCAGCTTGTCTTGTTCTTGTGTGAAAGATTCCATGAAATCTGCAAGGCTAGGCATCTTCCAGGCTCGAGCTGTGAGTTTTGTGGCATAGAAGGTCGAAACAAAGACTGAGTAGTCAGGTCCTAGCTTCGAGAGGATGGCCAATATGAGCTGATCATCTTTCTTTTCGATACCACACTGCTTCAGCTGCAAAACTAGTGCTTTGAACTTGGAGAAATATAGCTGCAGGGATTCAAAGCTACTGGGACTCAGAGAAATCAGCTCATTTTCGATCTGATGTCCCCTCATCTCATCTATCTTTCAAAAAATATCAGAAAGCTTCTCCCATACTTGATCCGGTGAAGTTAATCCATCGAGATGGAAAAGGAGGTCTCGGGAAATACTGAGACATAGGAGGCCATAGGCCTCATCTCTCCAATTGTGCCATTTGATCTTCTCTGCAGCAGCATTGGGCTCTGCTTCTGTAGCCATAGTCACCCTATAGAGGCCTTTCGCTCTCAACAAGATCTCCATATCTGCTTTCCATTCAAAATAGTTGAAGGGAGTCAAGATAGTTTTCTGTGAATCCATAGCTTTAGAAAATCTATCCCGGCTGTCAGTAGAAGGATTCCAATCTTGATGTCGAGCCTGCAAAATAATTTTTGAAGGAGAGTAACAACATATAATGGCTCTGATACCATGTAGAAATTCAGGCCAGCAGTAGATTAATTTTACCCACAACAATTATCAATTGATCATGCAAAATTGCTAACAATGGAGACTGAATATGGAGCTGTAACACAAAATTATATTAACTGAGTGTACAATAGCCAACCCTATAATATCATAGGCTACTGAATAAATAGAATACATGAGGAAATCAAATGCATGAGGAAGCATCCAAATCTAGCATAAAGCAGGCTTACCAAAAATAAGCAAATCCCCCATAGGTGTAAAAGTTGGATCCCAAATCTATCATGGAGCTCACGAATTGGAAAAAATGCATAGGCAAGATAAAGAGTGGTGGAATGGCAGCTCATACATGCTTTTGCATGGAGAAAAGAGAGGAGGATGTGTAGGACAAAAAAACAAGTTCACCTCACCTAGTCTAGCTTTCCCATGTGCCTTAAAACACTGAAAAAGCAGGCAATAAAGCAGAAAAAACAGATAGGCACCTAGGAGGCCACGAATAAAGTAGATTTGATTCCTAAGGCTTTACCAAGCGCTACATGAGTCAGATATGGCAAGTTTGACCTCTATGGATAGGCAATTAGCAACTTGCACAAGGTGGGACACATGAACTACGCAAATAAGACAAAAATAAATGAATTAATGTCTAAGTGGGTAAACTATGGGTTGATTATTCTAACAATACAATGGATCAAGATCTCCATAATGGCTAAAGATATCTGACATACACTAGAATCAAGTCACGAGAGCTGAACTCTCATGAACACTGGCACGATCAAGGAGATCGCATATATGAAATGCCACCAATCTAGAAGGTCTTCTACACAATCTGCTACGAGTACATGTCCTACTATGTGAATAGAGGTGTCAAGGTCGAACATAGTAGTCCATCGTCTGACTACAAGTCATTGATGTATATTGTTAACAGACACGAGATCACCCACCAATAATGAAAATGGCAATCAAGGTACTAGAGTGCAAACTAACAAGTGTGAATAAATGTGTTGAGGTCGAACACTTGAAAGGATCCATCGATTAGGGGACATTGATGCATTCCCAAAATTGTCAATGGAGAGAGAACCTACCACTGATGATTGCAAGTATCAAGGCACTCAAAATGACTCTAGATTCCCATTCCTGAATAAATGATCTGAAGTCGATGGGATGAAATCCGTTGGTAGGATGGAATTAAGGCATCCCCCATCATCCAACACGAGGTACTCAGCAAAGTTGTATAATGTGGAAGGACTTGATCATAATGTGAATGAACCAGTATCAGTAACGGGAATGGCCAACATGAAAAGTCAAGAGAACTGATGAATGGCTTACTCAGGTTTCAACTTCCTTCGAACAAGAGCATAAAGGTGAATGGTGATTGAATGTAGGTAGCATAGACTCGATATAAAAAACTGTGACATCTCTATGACATAGGAGGCATTGACAGAGGCTCCATAGGGATTGGAATCTTAACCAGTCGGTGGAGATAAACTCAGAGAAATAAGTACAGCTCCTAATGTTAAACTATTAACCCAACCAATGGATGTGATATACAGTGCTCTGTTCGAAGGGGACATGACTCGACTACTGCCAAAGATAACATCTTTTCTTGTTCGGCTTTTTGGTTTTTTTTATTTTTTTGGACTTTTTCAAATATTTTGAAAATCTTGAAAAAGAATAAAAGTGCTTTATAGTTACAGACTAGGAAGAGATGAGTGTCAATGGGAAAACAAACTAGTTCCAAGCAGTGGAACATACCTATGCTCAATGAAAGGACACATGTGTAGGATAATGAAATTCAGGGGAAAGTCCCCTCCTGGTAAAAATGGGGAATCAAGTTGCAAAGGATATATAAAATGGCTCTGCATCGCTAGACATGCGACAAGCTCGGGCTATATAGCTGATAATCAAATTTAGGGAAGCCGACATAAGGCTCAATGAGGTAGGAAAAACTCATGATAATGCAATTACAACTTGACATAAGGGAGTCTTTGGGAAAAAGGCCAGCAAAAATATCAAGAGGAGTATGAGGCTCTTGTGCAAGGACATGGCGATCCTATACAAAGGACTCCCACACCCTAAAGGAAGAAATGTCGGCATGGGCACCAAATGCAAAAAAGGAGCTAACTAGGGCAACCATGTATGGTCAAGCTCTACCGTTCACATCATGTCACTTCTAAAAGCAACAAGAAAGTTCTGTGATAAGATAGAATGGGTTTGTACCTAAGTTTATAATGAAATGGTCATAAGGTCATGCAAAGTGCAAAGGGATGTAAAATCTAACATATATGCTAGTTTAGACATAATACCTGAAATTAGCACGAACGGGTCAAAACGACACTCAAAATGGACTCCTACATCATCAAATTAGTCCAAAATGGTCCAAAATGGTAAGAAACGGTTCAAAACTATAGAAAGGGGGTAAAAAATTTCGAAAATTTCAAAAAAAATCTATAAATAGTAAAAAATTCAAAATTTCATATCATTTGAAATTTTTACCCATTTGAGCTCAAAACTTCCAATGCAAACTCCAAGAGGTTCATCCAGCAAAATTCTACACCGTTTGTTCCAGGTAACTTCTCATGTCCTCCTCTTCCATTTTCATGCAATTTTTTTCAATTTCCATGGTCAATTTTGATTTTTAGGCCAGTCTAAAATGGTTGTTTTAGCCCACACGGATATCAGGGATTTTTATGCATATAGGGCTGAATATACGCATAAAAACCTCCCAAAATCACGTACATACGTGGCTGCTTTGAAAACAGTCGCGTATGCGGCCATGCACAAGGTTTTTCAAGGTAAATAATGACCAAAAAATACTTTTAATGTGCAGGATAGTTCTAGAATGGAGGGAGAGGGAACATGGAGATGTAGAAGAGGTTGTTCGGGGTGAATTAATGGCTCAACAGGCTCTATGTGCATCTGGGATATATAATTTATGGTGTCTTGGTAGCCTGAGGGACAAACCAAGACTCCTGCAGATGCTAGTAGACTACTGGGATCCAAACTTGGAGTCTTTTCATATTGATGGGATGTCGCTCACTATAGAGGTGGAGGACATTTATTTCATTACTAGATTATGCTGACGGGGAGAGGTGGTGAACCTATGCTCTCGCAGACCCAGAGGTGGCCTCACCATTGATGAGTACATTACAGTATACTATTTTCTGGACATGAAAAAGGTTGGGAGTCAAATCCCGAAAAACTCCATCCAGGTACTTAGACTGAAAGCCATACTATTGGCACTCGGCATGATATCTGGTCTAGCATCACTCCACCAAGCCTCGTGGCCATTGATGTTCTATGCAATGGAGTGTATGAGACACACAGTGTACGACTAGAGCATTGTGTTGTTGAGTGACATGAAGCAGCAGCTCAGTGACTGCAATATGGGCGAGGTGAGAAACTTCGGTTTCGGAAGCATACTGAGCACATTCTTCTTTGAGCGTGTACCGGGCTAAGCCCTAGAGTTGACATTCCTCCACACGGGGTTCGAGATACATCCCAATGACGTTGGGCAGATGCTATGCGCATACTGGGTGGACGTAGGGTGTCTAACCCCTACCCAACTAACTTATTTCCATGGTGGTAGAAGTAGATCATTGCCATCGATGACTATCCCTATGTAGGGATATATTTTCAGGGAGATCCGGACATTCCCCTACCACCAGGAGCAGCATACGGTGATATAGGTAACAAATCCCAAACCCTCTTTTTTAAGTTTTTTGAATTATTATTTTTTTTGTATTTTTTGATATATTGACTCAAAAGGCATGTTTTGGTGTGACGACACATGGTGACAATCTGTCATGTGTATGCAGATGTTGTACCATGGCGGCATGACGGTTTCCATCGTCATAGATAGAGGGGAAGAGGAGATGACATCATGGGTGTGGATGCAAAGCAGAGGCTCCAAATCATCCAAACAAACTTTGTACGCTTGAAAAACAAGGTACCTGTGGCGTAAGTCAAGGAATTTCCTGAGGCCATGCAGCACCAGGTAGTTGGTGTACCATGGGCATGGGTTCAGTTATTCCGACGACTAGCTAGAGCCATGGTGTGCTACCATGATCAAAACCCCAATGCTTATGGTCTATGAAACAAATTCCAATCTAACACATAGTTAGCATATGAGTCAAGAACTTGATTAAAAATTCTTGAAACATGTATGTATGTTATGTTCTCAAATTTCCATTCTAGCAATATCACACGTAAGAATCTTCGTAATAATGTTGGATCCCTAAAACGATACAAGATATTAAGCTATGAAACCACTAACTACGAATCAAGACATACCTCAAGAAAGAGAACACGATGTGAAATTGCATCCCACAATAACTCAATAGTGGAACTATACTCAACAACTGTGGAAATTGAACCAAGTGATAGATTAATTTTACTTACAACAATTAACAATTGATCATGCAAAATCACTCATAAAGAGACTGAAAATTGGAGTTGAACACTAAACTGTATTAAATCAGTGTATAATAGCCAAACCTGTAATAACATAGGTTGCTGAATAAATAATATACATTAGGGATTCGAATGCATGAGGAGCAATTCGAATCTAGCATAAAGAAAGCTTACTAAAAATAAGCAAATCCCCCATAGGTGTAAAAAGTTGATCCCAAATCTGTCATGGAGCTCACGAATTGGCAAAATGGCTTAGGAAAGCTAAAGAGTGGTGGAAAGGCATATCATACATGCTTTTGCATGGAGAAAAGAGAGGAGGATGTGTAGGAAAAAAAACTAGTCAACCTCACCTAGTCTAGCTTTTCCTTTTTCCTTAAAACACTGAAAAAGCAGGGAATAAAGCAGAAAAAGCAGAAGGGCGCCAACGAGGCCAGGAATAAACCAGATTTGATTCCTTGGGATTTCCCATGTGCTACATGAGTCAAATAAGGCAAGTTTTACCACTATGGATAGGTAATAGACAACTTGCACAAGGTGGGACACATGAACTAGGCTATAAGACAGAAATAATTAAATTAATGTCTAAATGGGTAAACTATGGGTTGACTATTCTAACACCCCCCCTTAAGCCTAACTTATGAGTAATATACCAGAAAATTATAGGGCCTAGCAACAAGGCTTAGTCACCCTTTACATACTGCATGTCCATTTAAACAAGGAAAGAGGGAAAACCAACTTGGGAAAATCCTCCCTTAATCATGGACTGTAAAACAAAATTGTAGAATCTTGTCTTCACTCATGCTTTCACAGCATGATCAGCAATCCCCAGCAGTGATTTGAGATTGCTGAAGGTCTTCTCACAAAATGCTTTGGTGAAGATATCAGCTACTTGTTCTGAAGATGAACAGAAGAGTAGGTGAATGGTGCCATCATGCACAAGTTCTCTGATGTAGTGCATATGGATCTGAATGTGTCTGGTTATCTGCTTCTGAACTGGATCTTTGTAGATTTGAATGGTACTCTAGTTATCACAGTAGATGGTAGTTGAGTACTCTGGTTTGAATCCACACTCTCCAAGTAAACCCTGCAACCATAAACATTGAGTTGCTGCATTAACAACTCCTCTGTACTCTGTTTCTGTAGATGAGAGTGCAATGGCACTCTGTTTCTTGCTTGACCAGCTGATTGGCCCTTCTACAAGCATGAACACATATCCTGAAGTGGACTTTCTATCTGTGCTATCACCTACCCAATCACTGTCAGTAAATCCAATCAAATCAAGATCAGATTTTGCTTTATAGAAGATCCCATGTGTCCTTGTTCCCTAAACAAAGTTAAGGATCCTTTTGGATGCTTTCCAATGGATCTCTTGAGTCTGATCCATGTATCTAGAAGCCACACTTAATGCATAACAAATATCAGGTCTATTATGTGTCAGATACAACAAACATCCAATCAATTGCCTATACAGTGTATTGTTTACCATCGGTGAAGAATCAGCTTCTTCCAACTTCACTCCTGAAAGGAAAGGAGTTTTGCTTGCTTTGCAATCCTTCATTTTGAATTTGTTCAGCAATTCCAAGGCATATTTGGACTGGTGCACCTTGATTCCAGCTTTGGTTTGAGCAATCTCAATCCCCAAAAATTGACTTAAGAGCCCCAAATCTGTCATGGAGAAGGCTTGGTTCATAGCTCCTTTTAAGGAAGCAATCTCAGCTTGTGAGATTCTTGTAATGAGGAGGTCATCAACATATAACACAATGATCATTAATGAACCATTAACTAACTTCAAATAGGCATTTGGATCTGATTTGCACCGAACAAAATTCAGTGATAGCAAGAAGCTATCGATCTTGGCATACCAAGCCCTCGGGGCTTGCTTTAGCCCATACAATGACTTTCTCAACCTGCACACAAGAGAAGGGTTAGTAGAAAAACCTTGAGGCTGCTACATATATATATATCTTCAGTGAGATCTCCATTCAGGAAGGCACATTTTACATCCATGTGATGTACCTCCCATTTCCTTGAGGATGCAATGGCTAAGGCTAGCCTGATGGAATCCATCTTTGCCACTGGGGAAAAAGTCTCATTGTAATCTATGCCATGAACTTGTGAGTAGCCCTTGGCTACCAATCTAGCCTTGTACTTCAGTGGTGAACCATCAGCAGCAAATTTGGTCTTATAGACCCACTTACACTGTACTAGTTTTCTTCCTGGGGGAAGATCCACTAGCTCCCATGTGTTGCTCTTTTGGAGTGAGATGAACTCCTCCTTCATGGCTGTTTGCCATCTTGGATCTCTTGCTACTTCTTCATATGTTTGAGGATCAGAATCCACCATCAAATAAAATTTTTAAGCAAACATAGGATCCTTCATGCATAGACCACTCTCAAACTGAGATCTAGTCCTTGTTGGGTCATTGGGATCCCTAGCTAGATCACCTGCTGCATGTAGTGTCTTGGATGCCCATTTTGGCCTTGTAGGGATGTTAAGGTCTGTAATAAACTCATCTCTATCAGACAAATCAGAATCAGCATGTTCAACAAACTCTTTACTTACTTCTTGAGGTTCAGGTGGTGAAGAGGCTTCACCAACTTCCACTGCTGCAAGGGGTTCTTCTTCAAACTGAACACACCTTTCAATGAAGGATTTATTTGTGCTCAAATTTATCAAATTGTACCCTTTTGAATCTTCAGAGTATCCAACAAAAAGACACTCTTGGCTTTGGGGCTGCAAAGTCTTCCTCTTCTCTGTCGGGATTCTAGCCCAAGCCTTTGAGCCAAAAATCCTGAAATGGGTCACATCTGGCTTGTGCCCACTCCATGCTTCAAAGGGAGTCATGCCATCAAGATATTTGTGAGGCACCCTATTCTAGATGTAGGCTGCATAGTTGATAGCTTCGGCCCAGTACTTTGGTGGCAAAGTTTTGGCCTCCATCATGCATGTTTCCATCTCCTTCAGTGATCTGTTCTTCCTCTCAGCAACACCATTTTGCTGTGGTGTGTAAGGGATAGAATGCTGCATCTGAATACCTACATCTGCACAATAATTAATAAACTCAGACTTGACATACTCACCACCATTTTTAGATCTAAGGGCCTTGAGTTTCCTTCCAGACTGGTTTTCAACCAAAGCCTTAAAGACTTTGAATAGGCCAAAAACTTCAGACTTGTGTTTCAGGAAGTGAACCCAGCATACCTGGAAAATTCATCAATAAAACTCAATGCATATTTGGCCTGACTCATGGACATATGAGGGAATGGGCTAGCAACATCACTATGGATCAGCTCGAGGGGTGCAGAGGTTCTCTCATGACTAGCTCTCTCAAATTTGTGCTCTAGGTGTTTTCCTAGGATACAACCTTGGCAGACTCCTTTGGAAAATTTTATCTTGGGCAACCCTATGACCATCTCTTTTTCACTAAGATCAGAAAGATACTTGTAATTTAGGTGGCCAAATCTTTCATGCCACAGCTTGCTGGCTTCATTAGCATGAATGAGAAGAGCAGAGGGGTTTGAGTAAGGTAGGAAGTGTGAGAACATGTATACCTTTTGAGCATGATTCGCAACTCCTTTTGCAATGACTCTACTAGTTGAAATCTCTGTGATCTCAACTTCATCGGTGGAGAATATGACCTTCTTAGGATATCCAGTGTGGGTCATCTGATACACTAACAGGAGGTTGGAGGCAAGACCAGGCACATACAGCACATTGCTGAACTGACCATGATCAAGATCTATCCTTCCTTTGGCTTTACTTTCAGTGAGAGAGTCATCTCCCAGTACAATAGATGGTCCTTTCGACATGTCCAGTGAGGAGAAGTCCTCCTTAGTCGAAACCATGTATCTTGAAGCTCCAGAATCAATGATAAAACTGGGTGAGGTTGATGTGCCAACAACTAGAGCATGAAATCTCTCTCTGTCATCTGAACTTGATCCTCCTTCTCTCTTCTTTGAGATTTTTGGAAGGGAGATGCCATTCTTCTCCAGGAGTTGGGTCAGCATGTCTATCTGCTTTTTCATATAAGAGCTTTCAGAGTGATTTCCCTTATTGCAGTATGCACACTTATTCATTTCACCTTTGTTCTTCTTCTTCTGGTAATTCTTCTTGGGACGTTGTGGATCCTCCGGAGACTATTTCTTGTCTCTCTTTTGCTCAGGTGGATTTTTAGATTTCTTTTTTCCTTTTGAATCCACCTTCGAATCTCCAACAATCAAATCTTAATCTTTGGATGGTTTGATGGTTCCCATCATCACCAGCTTATCCTATTCTTGTGTGAGATATTCCATGAAATCTGCAAGGCTAGGCATCTTCCAGGTTTGAGCTGTCAGTTTTGTGGCATAGAAGGTCGAAACAAACACTGAATAATTAGGGCCCAGCTTCGAGAGGATGGTCAGTATGAGTTGATCATGTTTATTTTCAATACCACACTGTTTCAGCTGCAAAACTAGTGCTTTGAACTTGGATAAATATAGCTGCAGGGATTCAAAGCTCATTGGACTCAGAGAAATCAGCTCATTTTCGATTTGATGTCCCCTCATCTCGTCTGTCTTTCCAAAAAGATCAGCAAGATTATACCATACTTCATTTGGTGATTTCAATCCATCAAGATGGAAAAGGAGGTATCTGGAAATACTCAGACACAGGAGGCCATAAGCCTCATCCCTCCTGTTGTGCCATTTTATCTTCTCTACAGCTACATTGGGCTCTGCTTCTGTTGCCATAGTCACCCTGTAGAGGCCTTTCACTCTCAACAGTATCTCCATCTCTGCTTTCCATTCAAATAAATTGAAGGGAGTCAAGATAGTTTTCTGTGATTGATTCATAGCTTAGAAAATCTGTCCCCGCTGTCAGTAGAAGGCTCCCAGTCACTGATGTCGAACCTGCAAAAAAATTTTTGAAGGAGAGAAATAATCTACAATGGCTCTGATACCATGTGGAAATTGAACCAGGTGATAGATTAATTTTACTCACAACAATTAACAATTGATCATGCAAAATCACTCACAAAGAGACGGAAAATTGGAGCTGAACACTAAACTATATTAAATCAGTGTACAATAGCCAACCCTGTAATAACATAGGTTGTTGAATAAATAACATACATCAGGGATTCGAATGCATGAGGAGCAATTCGAATCTAGCATAAAGCAGGCTTACTAAAAATAAGCAAATCCAACATAGGTGTAAAAAGCTGATCCCAAATCTGTCATGGAGCTCACGAATTGGAAAAATGGCTTAGGCAAGCTAAAGAGTGGTGGAATGGCAGCTCATACATGCATTTGCATGGAGAAAAGAGAGGAGGATGTGTAGGACAAAAAACTAGTCAACCTCACCTAGTCTAGCTTTTCCTTTTGCCTTAAAACACTGAAAAAGTAGGGAATAAAGCAGAAAAAGCAGAAGGGAGCCTAGGAGGCCAGGAATAAAACAGATTTGATTCCTTTGGATTTCCCATGTGCTACATGAGTCAAATAAGGCAATTTTGACCACTATGGATAGGTAATAGACAAGTTGCACAAGGTGGGACACATGAACTAGGCTAATAAGACAGAAATAATTAAATTAATGTCTAAATGGGTAAACTATGGGTTGATTATTCTAACAACAACATTTTTTGAGGAAGGCCATAAACATACACCTCCTGAAGACAGTACCTGACCCGTAGGAGTATAGATCACCCAAGTAGCAGAAGCTGAGTTTTGAGTGTTACACCTAGCACCATCAACGAATCCTATGTAAGCGGAAGACTCCATCAACATCTTCCATAAGAAATGAAAGCTAATCAACAAAACCGATCACCATAAGAAAACCTAACTATGCAAAAAGATGTACAATAATATACAATAATCAGCCTTGGCTGAAGATCATGCATAGTATTTTTTAAGATAGAGTGCATTTCTAGGCTCTGCCAAGGTTGTCCCTTCATAATCCACCAGCTCATAGGTGCCCTTCTCTAACACACGTTTGACTATGTAAGGACCATGCCACATGGGATTAAACTTCCCTGCTCCCAAGGGTTCTTTAGCTTGATCCCATAAAAGGACCAAATCACCTTCACTAAACCTCCTTAGACATACAGGCTTATCATATTGGACCTTAATGTGACGCTTATTTACTTCCAGAGTCACTAAGGCATCTTAGCGCTGCTCATCAAGCTGCTCTAAGTGGACCAAACGTTCCTCCAATGCGGAAGTGTCTCGTAAAAGCTCTATAGCTAGCTTCAACAAAGGGATTTTGCATTCAACCAGCAAGAAAGACTCCACTCCATGTATGAGCTAATATGGAGAAAAAGTGGTGGCAGTCTTCACCGCAGTCTTATAGGCCCACAAAGTAGGATATAACATGATATGCCAATTCGTCTTGATTTGTGCGATGGTTTGTTGGAGAATGGACTTAAGTGATTTGTTCACTACTTCAACTTGTCCATTCACCTGAGGGTAATAAGAATAGGAGTGCTCCAACTTATACCCTAACATTGAGGCCAACTCTTCCATCATTCTATTTGGAAAGTTCCTACCATGGTCAGTGACAAGCTCTTTCAAAATGCCGAACCAAGTAATAATTTGGTTTAATATGAAATGCACGGCTATCTCACCTTCCAATTTAAATGTGGGCATAGCCTCAACCCATTTCATGAAATAATCAACAACCACTATAATGTGATGACGCCCCCCAACCGAAGCTGGGTTGCAATCCATGAAGTCAAGTGCCCACTTGGTGATGGGATCGGCAGTGATAATTGGATGTAATGGGGTAGGATGTGAGCGCATATTGCGTGCAAACACCTGGAAAGGGTGACACTTCTTGACCGCATTGGAACCATCTTTGAAGATCGACGGAAAAAAATATCCCACTCTCAAGATTTTTTGGGTTGTAGAAAGCCCAGATAAATGACCACCACACACCCCTCCATGGTAATCATTCAGCACAACCTCAGCCTCATCATGGGTTAAAAAATGACATAAAATGGAATCTACCCCATGGCGGTACAAGGTGTTATCCACTATAAGGTAGTTCTTAGATACATGACGTAATCGTCGTCGCTCATGCCGTGAAAGGTGAGTAGGGACCTTCAACATTTGCAAATATATAATGATATCCCCATACCATGGATCCAAAGTTGAGATAAGGAAAATCTGCTCATCGACAAACACTAGTAGAAAATGAGAAATTAATGACTAAAATCAGGCTATAAACGACTATTTTTTAGTCGGTGACTAATAGTAGCAAATTTCCACTATGTTATAGCTAGTCGTATTTCACTAGTCATTAATAGCTTGACTTAGTAGTCATTGATAGACAACTATTTATTCATTGATAGACAATGCTTTAGTCATTGGTAGTCAATGATTTAGTCATTGATAGTTAATAATTTAGTCATTGATTTAGTCACTAAGTTAGTCATTGATTTAGTCACTGATTGCAACCATTAATGACCAAATATACGACTAAATAAACTACTAGATGTTGACATATTAATGACTAATCTAAATATGACTAAGATATGGGAAATTAGCTACTAACAGTCGTATATATGCGAATTTTGTCGTTTTTGTGGTCACAAATTTATGATATGGCACAGAGGAATCGAACCACCAACCTCCTGCCTATAATTAGGCAGGCGCTCTACCATTGAGCTAGAACCCTTTAAGAAGTTGTTACTACTTGACAATGATGATATTCAAACAAATTTATGATAGATATCAATCTACAAACTACATAATTATTACTATTACAACTTACTAGTAACTAGTTCTTATGATAAATTAATTCCTGAGAGCTATGTACAATTTTCCCTGTAACTAAAGATAATAAAAATACTACAAATACTCTTACCAAATAGATTTAGTGATGAGTACCTCTTCCCATTATTCATCTCTATCATTCTCATAGTCCAAAGAAGACTCCTTCCTAAAAGGATTTCGAAGCCCAATGCCATCACTGCATCAAAAACAAAGAGTCAGAAACAAAACTTTCCCTCTTATCTACTGCATTATTAAGAATCCATGAGCTTCAAGGTATTTCATATGTTCCTCATCATGGGCTATCAAAACTAAAACACAACCTGTTGCTTTGATAATTAATAAACTTAAAATTACGCAAAGTATATTCACATTTTCTTTGAGAAGGTTCCATAATAAGTAGGTCTATGGTTGTGATCAAACTGCAAAAGGTTTCTTGTCTTATTGTAAAGCCTATTTTAGCTTTAAATCAAGTGATAAACATTCTAAGAGCCAAGCAGATTCAGAAACTTATTGCTAATGGAGACTCGACTATTATCATTTGCAAAATTAGAGACTTGACTCCCTATGCACCGTAATGTCTTGCAAAAATGATCTCTAGACCTAGAATTCAAAGAATTGCAAGTATTGCAAGTATCTAGCATTGAATCATATACTGTTTCAAAGGTACCATTTTGTATGGAGGAGTTATGCTTTGTGAATCATTATTCCTTGGCTATAAGGGCACCTAATAGTGGATTCAATAATTAAAGAGTCATGTTGCAAATATAAAGAGAAATACCCTGCTCCTACAACATTGCGTTTTTAGAGAAACCTTTAAAGGGTTGTATATTTGGCTTCTAGGTGATGATACCAATTATTTGAAAGGAAAGACAGCTGGTTAAGCATGAATTAAACTTGAAAAACTTGCAAACTATTAGGTATAACAAAATATATATCAGCTCTGTGTTGAGATGTACAGGATGTGAAACAGCTTCCATGATGATTGGACAATAGTTCATAGAGAGAAATAACCATTGATAAGAAATGAACTTTCCTTAGAATGTATGGTCACCTAAAATAAAACTACACTAAAATTTAGATTCTAGTAAGCTTTTGAGATTGACTAAACCTATCGAAAATGTTGGAGAGACTGGTATTCTACAGTGTTCTTATAATGCACAGTTGCATAAAGGCATATTTTTATCAAGATTTGTGACTTTCAAAATGAAGGAATTTATTTGACCATGAAATGCACATTTATGATGAAGCAAAGGATAGAGAAAATCATGATGAGGTTCATATTCCCCATTTGAACTGCCTACAAGAAACTATTTCTTCATAAGGGTAATAAAGCATGTCTCCATCCTGCTTGAGTGGAATGTGAAAGTGCCCTGCCCTGATTATCTGATTATGAATTATTTTTATGTTCCAATTCCCTTCCGGCCCTATGGCATGTTTACGCCTTCCACTCTGACTCCCCACGTGGGATGTGTTGCTTCTTCAATGGAATATAAGAGACTCACTAAGACCTGGGTCTCGTATTTTGGTGTGGAGTTATATTTACAAGTACAAAGTTCAAGGTTCATGAAGAATTGTTCAAAACCTACCATTAGTACAACATTATAACATAGGGTATGTTTCTATGGGAGGATAGAGGCAAGGCAGAGCAGATGGTAAGAGTAAGAGAGGGTCTGACCTAGCTATTTTAAAGAAAAAAAATCTAAATCACATGAACAAAAAGCATCACTTGAAAATAATTTGTTTGTTGGAAGTTTGTTCTATGTATCATGTAATTCCAATTCCCCAGGTTGTGAAGAGGCAGCAGTGCAGACATTGCAGGTTTTTCCTCTTGCCAACCTACAAGCTGAAAATTCGTGTGATCAAGCCATCTACTATCATAATAGTGGATCACAAATTGTGAAATCACTTGGCACTGATTTTGTTACCCTCCAAAATGTCGAGGATCTGAATGTTTCATTATTGACAGAATCAGAGAAATTTCAATTTGACAAATCTGTCATTGCCAGCTTGAATGAAAGTGGTGCCGTGAACAAATTAGAGATTGAACATAATTCTACTTCATTAGAATCCTTACCTTCCCACAAGGTGAGCAGTCAGAAGTCTAAAAATTTGATCACTGGATAGCTAATGCTGGAGGATAGTAAAACTGTGTTGGAACTTGGAAATGAATTTTTGTTCTACAATGTATTTAGTTTCTCTATCAAGTCTGAAAGTATAAAGAGGGAAAGCATCACTCATTATTATTTTAGCGGGAACTCAACAAATCACCACAGGTTAGAAGCCATCTTTTATACAACAGTCTAATGAATTGACATTGAATGTGCAGGAAAGTATGTTTACTGCTTGTAGACAAGCTGTGCAGATAACCAAAATGATCCTGGTAGTAGAGAATGGAGATATTGAGAAGAATGGTCCAATGGCAGAGGAATGCAAAAATATTGAGAAAGCGGCTCAGCTTACACCAGAAGCCACCTATCATCAGAAACTTAATAATTTAACATTTCCTATTGAAAAAATTATGACTGATGGTTATCAGCAAGCAATGCAAACTGCTTAGTTTAGCATGAAGATGGTGAATGGTTGTGCTAAGCAAATTGAACACTCAAACATATATTTTCAAAATAGTGGTGAAGCAGTCGTCATTAGCATGGATATGGATAGTGATCATACTAGGCAGACTGGTCTTATGAACCCGAAATCTGAAGGGAGTGATAAAGCACTAGGGCCTAGTGCAGAAATAGAGGATGATCTTACTCAGCAAACTAGTCATATGAATCCAAACTTTGGAAAGAATGTTGAAGTAACCAAAACTAGCATAGAAATACCAAATAGTCTTACCGTAATACAATCTTATGAACTTGAAATCTGAACATAGTTTTAAAACAGCTAGAACCGGCTTGAAAATAGAGAATGATAATGATGAGAAAGCTTGTCTTATCAACCAGGAATCTAAAATCAGTGTTAATGTGGGCTGCACAACATTTGAAGCAACAAAACAAGATGGAGGGCAGCCAAATCCTTGTAATGAGCAATGCATCATGACTTCAGATTCAGGTAGTTGTAAAATTGGTTCTCACAGTCATTTGAAGCTGCATAATTAACATGCAATAGAGTTCTCAGTTCAGGTTTGATATGCTCATCTTTGGGTCATATATATGTTTATGTTATGTTCTAGCCTATATAAAAAAATTTGTTAACATGGTATTTTTACTCTTTTTAAATAAAGGACATGCTTTAAAAGTTTAACCCTTTGCTTAATGAGTTGGAAAGTACGAAGCAAGATAATTTAATTTCTTTGGGTATATTTAGATTCTGAAGTTCATAGTGAAATAACAGATACTGACAAAAATATTTCCAAAGGAATAATTAATCTTATATATTGATAATGGCATGGAGCTAAACGTTAAAAATTAAAATAGTTTACTGAACACTTAATATCCTTGCAACTGGTGCAGAGTAACTGTAACATTTATTAGGTTGTTTTATTGTAGGGAATCCTAGCACCCAAGGTGGAGGAAAACTTGGTTATCTTGAAAACCTTGAAAAGGATGCCAAGGAAGCAACAATAGCAGGGTTATATGTGCCATGCATGACAGGACAGTTTTCAACAAAGATGAAAAAGAGACTGAGAAAGATGAGTTCAAGGTCAAGACTTCAGGGATTAGCCTTGACTCTATTTCATCTATAATTGAAGAGTGTGCACTGTCACAGGGTGGTGTGTTCCTAGGTGATAGTGAAGAGTTTTCCAATGAGTGTGATCTTTCTTTGGTGCAGTATTCATGCCAATCTAAGGATGGTCAAGTTGGGGCAGAAAGACTTGAAACAAAAATTCAACCTTTAGGATGCTTGAGATGCAAGGATGCAGAGGTTGAATCCAAACAATTTGAAGCTAGAATCCAACAATGTCGTATTATGTCCCAAAGTCATGGTATATCTACAGTTAGAGTTAATTCATGAAAGATTTTCTCTGAAGGGAGCAGGAAATCCCCTGCTATTTTGCCTAATTCTGAACATGGGAAACCTTTGAATGCTAGGAAACCTAATGAAATATCTTAGGTGCGATTGTAAAATTTGTATCCGCTATCAAGCTCACATTAATTATGTGGATATGGTGTTATAATTCCATGGTTATATTTGAAGTGGATGCATCGTTTCATTGAATTATAAACCTAGATTTCCTTGTCATTCCTCTTAATTGTTTTCAGTCTTTTTCTATGCAGAACCATGCCTTGAAAGACTTAACTGAATGTAGACAAGGTCAACCTGAAGATCCTATTTGGACCAAGGCCTTCCAAAATGAGGTAATAGTTTTTTGTGCACTTATTCCTCTTGTGCCATTAGATTTCTTGTCCCTAGTTGTTCTATTGTTTCAACATATTGGAAATTAGAATTCCATTATGCTTCATACTCAAAAGAATCAGTTGAAATTATGGCCTAGAAAAATTACACAAATTATATTTCTATTTGCATAAAGCAACAACTTAAATTAGAATTCCATTCTGCTTCATACTCGGAAGGATAGGTTGTTTTGGTGAGGGTTTAGCCCAAAGGGCTGAGAATGTACATTTTGCAAGCATGTGAAGCAATTGATGATGTGAGGATGCCCTTTAAACTTGATCGAAGGTATGAGTGTTGCAATGTCAAAATGGGAATGGAAAGAAGTAAGTATGAGGCCATTTCCTAACCATACATTTGCATTCTATCCTCAAAAAAACCTTCTAAGATATACTAACTTGATCTAGAGATTAAGCCTTCAGGTGCTCTAACACACAAGTCTCCCATTAGCAGCTTTGACTTGCAGCTAATTCCCATATTTGCCTGAGACACTCTAGAAATTGCTAGGTTCAAGATTTAGGAAGCTCTATAACCAAGCTGAGCTGTTGATTAGAGCATTTTTTGTCAGGGCAGGTGAAGTACTGTTCTCTGTAGTGCATCCGATAAGGTGTATGTAACTAGTTGAAACTGGGGGTATGAAGAAAATTATGTGAAACCCCACAAAAAAGTTTAGTAATGCCTAAAACACAAATTTAGTTGTGGTAATTGTGATAATGATGTGAAAAGAGAAATATAATGAAAAATAAGAGGAAGTAGTCATACAGCCCACAACTCTTTAGCTTGAACAACTGCGTTAGAGGGAAGGCCAATGTCAAACCATTTGGCATTTATAGATGCTTGTGAACCACTTCTGTTCCATAGAATTACCAAAACTTTGCGGTTGGACAGTGGCCCAACCCAAACCTGCAGTCATTTATATGTTCAAATTTATATAGAAAGAAAATAGGTCAGACTTACAAAACATAGATTGAAAATAGAAGGCACAAGAGACAGCATACAAACATTGAAATTGTAAATACAGTACAAAGGGTATGAAATTACAAAATTTGGATATTGAATTAATCTTCAGAGAAACTAAATATTTAACCTACAAAATAATTCATACCTCAATGTCCCCTTGCTGACTGAGTTTCTTTCCTTGAACTCCTGGTGGATCTACACAAATCCAATAGAATTTGTAGATGTCAATTAACAAAGTTAACCTTGAAACATATACATCAAAAGTATTCTTGCAAATTTATAAATCTGAACTTGGTTGACATTAATAACTTCTTTTTTGCCTAGAATATCTATAGTTTGTGGAGTTGTGGACTTTATATCACATCCAATCAGCAGAGGTGCGTGGAGGATATCAGATTTGATTATCATCCAGCATGAGAAAATGATAGTACAGAATATTAAAAATAGATAGTCAAATTATTAATTGCAAGTAGCACACTTTTATATATAAAATGAAATTAATTCATTGACTCTTCATCAATTCTACTATGTATTCTTTGCTTTGCTCTATTCTACTCTTCTCTTTTTCCAATTCTGTTTGTTTCGTTCTAGCCTTCTTTTGCATTTTAGCAGTTATCACAGAGATGTATAATAATATAATGTTCATTTCTGTCAATTTCTAACAGAGACTGTGACATCTTACACTCGACCCCTTTTCTTACCTTCATTAAAGCCCATATGTTGAAGTGTGACCGGTATTCTTCGGTGCTCAATTGGCCATTTCCAACTTCCAACATGTCAGGATCTGGCTCAGGAAATGACCAAATACATAGAGAAAATTGGAATTTGAGATTGAAATTCCTCATAGAAATATTAGCAGCAGCATTTTTATAATTTACATGATACAAGAGGAGTTTTTAGTTTACCATTCCATCCACCAGGCCCTGTATAAGCTGCCCACTGGTCATTCTGGTCAGCTCTAGATGTGATACTGAGAGAAACAATTTAAAGTCAGATGATTATAAGGAGAAAATTTATATTATACACAGCAAATTATACTGCCCAATTTCAAACATTTAGAAGACATTATTCCCATGAATCTATGAATTCTATCACCTTTCCCATTTATCTTCAATGTCTCCTGTAGTTCTCCAACTGTTGGCTATCTTGGGTGCCCAAGCTGCAGGATTCTGCTCACCCCTGCATAATCAAAATACATGAAACTAATATTTGGATGACCATGCCTCTTTAATTAAACCATGAATTAAACGTACAGATTATTGTTTACAAATGCCTCTTACCATTCACACATTGAATAGAATATTGGGTGGCCTGCCTTTCTAAGAGCTTCACTCATTTTTGGGTATTTGTATATTTTCCAAACAAATTCAATACTATAAAGTCTAGACCCATGTATAAAAGCTCATTGATCAAACATAGTACAAATAGATTGTACCTCTGCTGAGGATTTATGCCACAATTAAAGCAGTTATCATATTTCAAATAATCTATCCAGTGGAAAATTCTGTACTTTTAATGGGCCTAAATAAGTAATGTTTGGATACTTTGTGAGATGGGATTAGTGGAGTGACACACGTGTCCCCCCAAGGATTCAACATATCCCACTTTTTTTCTTCATGTTGACTTTGGCTTTCCTGTCCTAATAATTGAAGAAAAATTCTAGGTACACTACTTTTGGCCCTATTCTCCTTTCCAAGTTATCTAGGCCTCCCGCTGAGAGAATACCCAATCTATTTCTCATAGATTTTCCTAGAGAAATCTTCCTGAAAATAGAAAGAGAATATAGCTTGATCTTATATACGCCTGCATGCTTATATAAAAAATGGACCTCGCAGAGGTAGTTGTGTAGATAAAATAACAATTAGTTTAACCAAGTTGGTAAAATAAAGAAGGAACTTCCACTGCACCAAAACCCTTGTGACTTAGAAAATTGTTAACAAATTTCAATCACAGAGTTTTCAGTCCAACCGATACTTAAATACTCGAATAATTACTCTAACAATATCCTGATATTTTGTGTCTAAACTATTATCCTCATATTTTGACTCGACACAAAATATAGCTTGATCTTATATACGCCTGCATGCTTATATAAAAAATGGACCTCACAGAGGTAGTCATGTAGATAAAATAACAATTAGTTTAACCAAGTTGGTAAAATAAAGAAGGAACTTCCACCGTTCCAAAACCCTTGTGACTTAGAAAATTGTTAATGAATTTCAATCACAGAGTTTTCAGTCCAACCCATACTTAAATACTTGAATAATTACTCAACAATATCCTGATATTTTGTGTCTAAACTATTATCCTCATATTTTGACTCAACACAAACGACAATACATGATTCACATCTAATAGGAAATCCATGTTTGGATTCAAGAGCTTTTCTCGACATTTATTGCTGATGTTATTATTTGATTTCTAGTCTTTTATTATTGAAGATTTGAGAATTGTTCATGACTCTCTCTGAGTGTACTTGAAGGAACAACCACCTTCTCAAATTAGCTTGGATAATGTGTTCCATGGTTTTGTCTAAATATTTGGTGCAACTACTCACTGTCGTCCCATCCTCCAAGTTGGAACACATTAATTTGTGTACATCTTCAGTGAATGAGGATTTAATAAATTGAGATGCAAGTTGTGATTACTACTACATATGGGACTTCCTCTGTGTGAGATGATGGTGGGAAAGCTAGTACATGAACATAAAATTATAGATCCTAAAATGTCTTTTTGTAACAGGAAGGTATTAACTTGAACGAAGCGAAGTTATGGACTATGGCACTCAAAAGATAAGGATCGCTACAAGTTGGATTTTAAATGGAAGGAACTGGAAGTTTTGTTTGAAGCATATTGATTGTTTATACATGTGGATTATAACCAAATCAAACTCACCACACACAAAAAGGGTGGTCGAAGATCAGCTGATCGTGTCATGTATACATTCAGAGAGAACACAAAGTCATTCAACTCCACATGGGAACTGTAGTAAGTATTCTGGTCTACTTTTACGATGATGTTGCAATGGAGTAGAACTATTGGTGTCATGCTGCTCCTTGTTTCTATTCATGTACAGGTAATAAAAAAATTAAACCATTACCTAAAAAGTCCAGATCCATTCATTGACATAAAGGCAAACTTGATGGAAAAAGGAGGTCTGATCCAGCTATATATTAGATCCATGTTGGCATTAATTCCACATTTGGCCAGAGGAGTTACAAATACAGTTTTAGTAAACTTCTTCTAGGTTTTTGTTTTTCTTGTTTTTGCACTCAGATTGATGGGGACAAAAAGACAGTGATTGAGGAAAACATTGAGGGAAAATATTCAAGGCTTCAATCACAGCAAGATGCAGACCCAGACAGAGAAAAATTATTTGCTGCTAAAGTCAATGTGGAAGGAGGAGTGCAATGATATGTAATTATGCTATGCACAGTCATTCGCTCATGGAGTAAAACATTAGTCTTTCTTATTATGTTTTCTTTGCTGTGTAATGATTCATGAATATTTTTGTGTACTGATATATCCTTCTTTTGCTTTAGCAAGCATAGATCAGGACGCCTGTAAAAAAAACTGTTCTGCCCTATTTCTAGGCATCTTCACAGCCTTGGTTCTTTGCTGTAATATGTACTAGCAGGTGTTTCTAGGCATCCTTAAGCAGTTTTTTTTTCTTTTTTGTAATTGGCATTAGCAGGTGCTTAAAAGGCTGATCATTTATTAAGAGAAAACCAGCAGTGATAATTATATCTCACTTATGAACTGCATCAGTAAATATAGTCATATCTTACATATGAATTGCTTGTATTGCATAGCATAGCTTAACCATATTATTCCTATAAAAATATGAAATACATGAAGGGTGGGAAGTACCTCAGTGTTGTGAAGATAGTCATAGATATCAGAGGCATAGAATGTGCACATCTGAGGATCTCTGTTATCTGCGTCGATGTCAACAATCTTATATTCTTGCACCCTTGCTGCCACTGAAGTCCTTTCTTAAAATAGGTGGACTATAATAAGTATCATTGTTATAACAGTTAGCATACAAGAAATTGCAGCTCACATTGAATAGTGAAAAAAAAATTAAAAACCCTTCAAATTTAAAGAACTATGTTTCCAGAAACGAGAAACAAGGAATGGAACAACAAATGGGTCTAATGGATTTGGGGTAATAAGAAGCATGAACTCCCCCCAACCCCCTCCATATTATGGGTCTAATGGATTTGGGGTAATAAGAAGCATGAAATCCCCCCAACCCCCTCCATATTATGCATATAAATTTGATTGGTAATGCACTTTAATAGGGTCAGGATAGGAGCAGGAATAAGTATGGGACAGAAACAAGAAATGAACCTGGATTTGGGGAATAAAAAACAAATCCCCTAACACCCTCTATATTATACATATAAATTTAATTAGTAATGGACAAATATAGGGTCAGGCAAGGAGCGGGAACAAGAATTGGAACAGAAACAAGAAATGATCCCCCGGGTTAGGTTTCTAGTCACATAGCACATGAGCGATGAAGCAAAAAGATTTTATTCATAAAATTACCTTCCAATGGTTTTGAATTTAAATGATGCTTTGATATGCACAGGTTCTGCAAGGTTTTCTGTCCAACGAAGCAATATCTGAGCCATTGCTGTCGATGGGTAGAGCCTCTGTAATAATTGAAGAATGAGAAGCAGTTGTATTTGAAATATTCCCCCCCTGTAGATGAAATCCTATTGTTCAGATTAGGGGAACCAGAGATATTACAGGTCACATTGTTTCTCAGAACCTTTAGACCAGCATTATCGGGTTTTGCAGGGTGTCTGGGAATAGAGGATTTTGTAGGACCCTTTTGAATTTCAGAGTCTCTTGTGCTGCTAGGAGTCCCTCTAGCCCTGGATCTTGAAGATGCTGATTGGATAATAGATCCTTTAAGATAAATTAATCATTTTTTTAAAATTTCAGAAAGAAATTTTAAAAAGAAAACTGCTTAGTAAAATTAGAATAAATACCCCAAAAAAACCTAAAACCGTTGCATTCTCTGAAGACAAATGCCAAAACCAAGAAAACCCATTTGGATAGAAATTGGAAACTGCTTTCACCTGGCTATGGGGAACACCATGCTTAGATTTGGCAGATGCCTGATTTGTCAAATTGGAAAGAGGAACGCGTTTCCTGGATTGTTGAACAGGTGGAACAGCACAGCTCCATGGTCTGCAGTCTAGAGAGACTCTCTTTGGATTCACATTGTCCCTCAGTGGACTATCTGCGCTCCGTGGATTATCTTCCTGACGATGACCAATTGAGAATTGTAAGATTGAATCTGACCTTTTGCGTGGCAAGAATTGGATGAAGAAAAAACGATGGCAACAAAATTGGATTAGGAAACAAACGATGCAAGAATTGGATTAGCAATTGTCTTTTTGCCCTGATCATTTCAATTTTATTTTTCAAACTATTTTATTTATTTATTTTTATTTCTTTCATCACATTAAAAAGTTACCTTTTTTTCAACTATTAAGGTAGAATTTTTTCATTAATAAATTTAAGGTAAAATTATTTCATTAATAAATTTTTTATTAAAGAGTTTAAACAATGAAAAAAATAGTTTTTATTATATATTTAACAAAAATCTAAAAACATTACTTACCAAAAATAACACAAATCAATAATTAATACTCATTAACATTAACAATATGCAATATACACCTCTTAGCATTCATATTATCTGTATTTAAAATTTGAGTTTAGAAACAGGTTTTAAAATTTTGTTTTTCTAAATAGTAAAAACTAAAAATAAAATGACAGCATATAAAATTGCATCAAAAATACATTTTGAAAAATTGCTTACTCATTTGATTTGAGATTTTCCCACATTGCTGCCCATTCACAATAAATCTTTGTCGTTCAATATGTATGCTTGACGAATTTGAGGAATATACCAAAGACGTGTATCCTAGCCACCCATCCTTCATAATGAATTCAGAGGCTCCGGTCCCTTTGGGCCACAAATTTCATTATAGTTGCAACTGACGTTGTTTCACGTAATTTTAATGTCCAACTTTGCTTTGCCATTTTTCCGTCAAAAAATAAAATTATGCAAGGTGCTCGGGCCTTCCTGAAACAATCAACTCCCGGCAACAAATGCAAAGGAGAAACGGAAAATTAAGCAATTAAATCGATATATAGGCAAAATTGATGAAATAGGCACCCGGAGATAAAAACTGATCATGGCACTAAGGTTTGTAAGAATCGCCCTCAATAAAAATATTCTAATGAATATTTCCTTTCATAAGAAGATATTGACTCATGTATCAACTCTCGGATCGACTACATGGAGTAGCATAATGAGAATCGGCATCAACTCTTTACGCATACTTGGATTGATTAACATCATCGCCACCTAATCACATCGACTTATACATGAAGTACAAACATCAAGTGTATCAACTCTTGGGATCGACAAACACTTGTGAGCACTGTTGAAAAATGGATGTAGGTTTCCTAATACAACACAAATCATAAATGACACCCTCTAACATTATGCAATATACACCCATCATATCCATATTACTTGCAATTAAAATTTGGGTTTAGAAACCACTTTCATTAAAGTTCAACCTCTAGAAAAATTAAGAAAAACTTAACAGCGACTTATAGAAATAGCTAAACATAAAAAATACGTCATTAATTTTTTACCAAAATTAAAAGATTATTTCCTCTCACATATGGAAAATTAGTATGCATTTAGGAGGTACTCACACCTCTCACACCTGGAAAATTAGTACTAGCTCTTTCTTTGACAATTGGATTATGCTCCAGAGCACTACAGACCTCTCTTCTCCCAAAGTTGTAGTGTTACTTACCAAGGTTACTCTAGATCTTTTACTAAGGATAAATGATGCAGGGGAATCACTCTTAAATTGCAATGTGGCCATTCGAAAATTAAGATTCTAAATTTGACAAAAGGGAGTGGGTTTCCCTTAATTGAATCTCCATATGTTTAGGTTAGTGGTAATCAATTTAGTGAACTAGTTCTGGAAAGAATCGAGTTAGCTTTGCTGTTAATGGAAGAGTTAAGTTAGAAATAGGATAGAATGCAGTTGAATTCATTTAGGATATCTTGTGAAGCTGTCAGATTGTTAGCAGAAATTTAGGAATTAACTTTCTAATTCTTTATTTAGTTTCCTTCTTCTTTTGTATATATTCTGAATTAGTTTGTTAAAAGGTTATATTCTCCAAGTAATGGAAAGCTTATTTATGTATGATATTGTTGTAATCCCCAAAGTTAATAAATGAGTCTTACAATTCCTGGGGGATGCTCATGAATCTTACAAATATAACAATATTAAGCAGATTATGCAGTTTTAGTATTTGGGAAAGCATTATACTTTACTACAAAAAAAGAGGTGCAACAGCAGGTAAAGACTTTCACAACTTCTCTCGTAAGTGTTTCTGGAAGGGGTCCCGCAGGGAAAGTAAAGAGTCCAGGTCCCTCCCATGAACCTTGAAGTAAGGAAATTCTTAGATATTATAACCTTCAGTCTGAAATCTTGTAGACAACATTTTTTGTCTACCAACCCTTGGAATTGCTAGTTCCTAAGTTTTATCTGTAAACATAGAAATATTATTATGAACCTGGGCAGGTTTGACCTATTTTTGGGGCTGCAACTTGTGAAAATCATGGGATATCCAATAATAGATTTGATCCTTATGGCTTATTCTAGTGCATCTGCAGGTGTAGCAATCCTCTGTTACTGTAAGCGAATTATGATCTAGCCATTTCATCTCCACCACATCCACAACAAAGAAAAAAAACATGAATAAAAGAAAAACACAATAGATAATCAAGAAAATCATAGAACAAACCTGAAGGTCTAAACATTGATGCCATTCTAAAGGCAGTGGAGACCCAATGTGAAGCTCAATACCAATATTTGAAAGTTTCAATTTCTGTCCATCACCACCAATCTCATCACCATGTTTAGAATTGCCTGAATTCCAACTCCATTTACTCTTATTAGATGTGTCTTCAAGCATCTTCTTAGATTCAGAAAAATTACTTGTAAATCTAGTCCTCTTAGCCTAAGTATTGAACACAGTAGAGTAGGGTTGTGATTCATATAATGGGGCAAGGGTTTCATTTTCGGTGACCATGACCCCGGCCTCAGCCTATTCTTGCCCTGCTTTGTAAATTCTCTAATCCATTCTTGGGATTAGTTCCGCTTATTTGCACTGATGTCATTTCCCTCAATAAACCAAAAACTAAATGAAGCTTCACTTCATTGCATAAAAACCCCAGGTTTGCAATAGGGCATCCACTGTTATCTCGGGTATATCTTTCTGGTCTATGGAAGCGTTAGGTGCTCTATAGCAATTTACTAGGGGATCATGTGCCATACGTAGCGGTGTGGATTCCAGTTGGTCATGTAGGAAAAGAACCCCTCCCTTTTCTATATAATTTAGGGATGGGAACATTATATCGTATCCTTCTTTCCAATACGCAGGTGCAACATATCCATAGCCAGATGGTGTCTAAAGCAATAAAATAAGGATGTTCGAAGGCAAGGCATATAGGTTGAATTAGATGTACTCACAGAGCTTATCATTGGCGGGAGACACTACTCGCAGCAGCAGGTGTGGATGC
>LPNX011142323.1:86482-107642 GCA_001517045.1 Pseudotsuga menziesii | reverse complement strand
CCAAGGTCATGCCACGAAGAGATTGTATGCAAGCGGTAATGTCAAACTTTATGTGTTATAACCATATAACATAAAAAAATGCCATCGTTTGAACTATGGAAGTATAACGTGGTAAGATTTAAATATAGGTTATGTTGGTATACACATAATTGTGTTTGGTTAGTTTTATTTATATTACTAAAAATGATTTTAAGTATTTTTTTAGTAATATTAATAATATATAGAAATATTAAACAATGTTAATTTTAACTTTTGATTTTTTTATTTTTTTTTGAAGGTATTTGGTTTTATAAAGAAAAATTGACTAGTCAACAAAAAAAAAATTCAAAGATAACAAGAAAAATGGAAACAAATTTATACACAAAAATATATATTATATATTTGTCAAAATAGGTTGTTTTAAATTGTGTTTTTTCCAAGGTGTAAGTGAAAAAAATATGGAATCTCTATTTATTGAAATATAAATTTATATTTTGTTATAATTTATTGAAATTTAGATTATATATTTTGTTAAAATATAGCTTTTTAATTTTTGTTTCTAAATATAGAAAGAAACATGGTGGAATCTTTCTATATTAATGGTTTTTTTTTCATTGTAAAAAAATATGTAATTTTTTATTCATAAGAATCAAAATTACATCATAGTTGTTCACGTAAAATCCCCTTCAAAGTAGGATAGAAGACAATATTGAAGCCCTAGAAAAAACATTACAATATCCAAAAATAAACTAAAGGGATTCTACCCGTCAACCTATAGAAAGCAAAAATGCGGAAAATACAAAATAACTGTGAGACAAAAAATAGCTAGCTCTGGAGAGTTGTCATGCAAATACAACCTAAAACAGTCCAAGGCAAAACCAGAATGGAGAAACTAGAAGCAGGTAAAGCAACCTTCAGCAATCATGATTCTATTAATTGAGTACTTACATAAGTGAAGAATACCAGGGCAGTCTCCTATTGCAAGATTTGATAGGTTGTCCGTGTTAGAATTGAACTCCTTGTACAGGTGCCTGAAGGATAAATAAAGAAAACAATTCTTTAGGAGCCCAATCCTTTTCAACCAACAATCATTACTCAGTGACTACAAATTGGTGAGACCTCTGGCCCAATCAATTATGACCTTTGATTCGCCAAAAATAGAAAGCTAGAGAATATCTTTTTTTTTTGCGAACCATAAAAGCCCCCATAAGGCTAAAAGTTTAGAAAACGTATTGGTGCCACTCCCAACACCCATCCTTATCTTGAAACTATGCGAGTCGTATATACGGAGGATCATGCTAGTACCACAATTTCCATCCTGCTTGGCCCCATCAAAGAATCCATATATGGTATCGGATTCCAACACAAGGATGATTCGAATCTTTTAAACTTTTGGGCACAATCTCTGTTCCATTACAGAAAACTTGCCACAATCTAAGAAACAACTAAACCTCCTTGCAAAGTTTAATCACTTCTTCTAATGTCTGCTTTAGTTTTCCTTTGGAGCATGTGAGGAATGTCGATGTGAAAAAACCAGTGACCTTTGCAAATAGTGGCATTGCAGGAGGGTGCTCATGCTTTTCCCAGGTTGAAAGCTCAAAATGCATATGGTTATGAGCACATAGGCTGGAGATGGTGATAATTGAAAATATAAAGTGGAAGCAGTAACTTCAGCAGCATTGAGACTTGTAAAAAACCATAACAACTGGTTATTGATTGGAGTGATGAACACAATCAGAGCAGCAAGAACCATACCTTTGAAGTGCTCTGACTAGTCACTGCGAGATCCTGAACTGGCTTACTATCTGCAAAAATAGGGCATCGAGTGCAAAAATAGGGGAGCAGGGATTGAACGATACCTTCAAACCAGAAATCCGAAGTTGACATGTTTTTTTGGCCATGTATTGGATGCATTTGGTAAGTCTACGTGGAGGAGGTGCATTCAAATGGCCAGTTCTCGAGAGGATGTAGGGATATGATGCTAATTCTATCTAGGTAATGATATATATGGTACTGGTTCTAGTACCTAATTCGTAATTGACGTAGGAACATAATTTTCCTTTGGAACACACGCTTAACCGGGTTTGCTTCAATGGTGCAGCAGGGATAAAGATGGTTAAGAGAAAATTCATGCAATTGCTTTGTTGGATCTCTGAAGATCAAGGTGCAAGGCACTAATATTACTAATAAAAGGTAGACAACTTACAAAAATTACACTTCATTTCCAAATTTGCAATTTTCCATGACACAATTAAAAATGACTAACATAAATGACTAATTCATATTCTTCTAGCTAGTCATTTTTATGTCGTGAATAAATTAGTCATTTATTTTAGTCATTTTTAACTCTGTCACATATTATCTAGTCATATTTGTTAACTGGTGACTAAATTAGTCGTTAATTTTAGTCATTTATAGTTGGGTCAATCAAAATTGCTCATATTTAGTAGTAAATCACTTGGACAACCTATGGTGACTAGAATTTTTAGTCACCTAGTAGCTAATTCCTCATTTTGTACTAGTGAAACATATCCTCATAAACCTCCTCCTCCTCCACACTTGGAAAATCAGAAATGAGCTCCACAAAAACTAACGATTTCTTCAATTTCGCCGAAACAAATTCGAGATCGAATTCTTACAAAATAACAATCCACTTATTATACTTTGCCCTGATCATCCTTCTAGTGAGGGTGAACTGAAATGGACTGACATGAGCTACCACCAAGGTCTAGCGAAGGAGAATGTAATGTCTCAATCTCTGAACTGCATGAACAGTGGCTAAGGCAGGTTTCTCCACATGGGAATAACGGATTTTTGCATCTATAAGGTTCCAGCTCAAATAATATATGACATGCTCATGGAGCTCCTCACCCTCCTGAACCAAAACCATACCAATCGTCTCTATGGACACGACCATATAAATAAAAAAATCACGGCTATAGTTAGGTGGACTAAGCATGGCGGCCAATGCTAAGGCTCGCTTAAGAGCATCAAAGGACTCCTAGGCTTGCTCATCCCAACAAAAGGTAGTGTCCTTCTTTAAAAGACACATAAATCCTTTATTAAAATTGGTAAAGTTAACCACGAATCTCCTTAAGAAATTTGCCATGCCTTGCAAACATTGAAGATGTCTAATATTGCACGGGGGAGATAGTTGAAGTACTGCCTCAACCTTTAAGGGATCAACTCTTATACCCTCCTTGGAAATAATGATCCCTAGCAAGCGACCAGACTTCACGCAAAAGATGCACTTATGAGGATTTAACCTAACCAGGTAATGGTGGCATCTTTCGAATACTAATCTCAAATGGTATGGATGTCGCACTCTTAGCCAAGAATGAGCAGCAAGGTCATCCAAAAATACTTCAATAATTGTTTTAAGATCATGAAAAATCAAGGTCATAGCCTGGTGAAATGTGGCTCTCGTGTTCTTAAGACCGAAAGGCATCTTTCGATATGCAAATGTACCCGAAGGAAAAATAAATCCAGTTTTTTATTGATCCCCGGGTTTGATCTGAATCTGATTATATCCAAAAAATCTATCCATGAAGGAAAATACCTCGCTTCCTGCACACTCATCCAAAATTTGATCAATAAATGGTGTGGGAAAATTATTCTTAGGACAAGCATGATTTAAAGCATGGAAATCATTCAATATACGGATCGCTCCCTGCTTCTTGTCAACCGGAACGGGGTTTGAAACCCACTCTGTTAAGGGAACGAGATAGATAAAACTGGCTTTTAACAGCTTCTCTATCTCAGCCTTAATAGCGGGTGCTTTTCTAGGATTCTCCGCAAGCAAACGTTGTCGAACAGGCTTCGCATTTAGATAGGTCTTAATTTCACATTCAACAATACGAGGGTTGATACCTATCATTTCCTCATATGACCAAGAAAAGATGTCATGAAACTCTTTGAACAGCTCGATATACTCTTTAATCTCATCAAGGGAATAGTCCGCCCCAATGTAGACATTCTCAATTTTGCCAGGATCGCGAGAGATATTGATAGGAATCGTAGGTGATATATTCACCATGTTCCCATCATCCATATAATGAGGAGAGCTCAATGGAACCACGACACTACCAATATTCTCACTAAGAATCTCCCTAAATTCCTCACACTCCAAACGGTCAAGCTTGGGAAGAAAATAGGATCTATGATGTAACTCTTCCAAAGGTGGCTCAACCCTAGCCATGGCCTCAATAATGGATTCATCTGATGGAAAAACATCATCAAGGAAGTCATGTGCATGAGAGGACTCAACTTCCCATGCAGGAAGCACATACGAGTCCTCCTCCTCCATCCACAAAAAGGAAGGACTAGGCTCTGCAACACAATCAAGATTCGCTTGATATGCTATCATTGTTGTAGGAAATGGCACATCCGTTTCGACAGGTCCATTCGAAGGACTCGGTGAAGGAAGAATCCAAGGATCTTCCATACGGGTAGTGCGAAAAGATGCCAAATTCAATGAAGATGAAGCTCCACCGAAACTAGATCCGATCATAAGAACGGGCGCAGGACAACTAAAGGTCCCCAAAAGGGATGGATACATACCTACACCCACACTCCCAGTTGTGGGATAAGAATGATCAATAACCGGGATAGAAGTTCCTGATGATGCATTAACACTCAGATTTTTGAATGATGTCTGATCAATCATAACAATATTCCCGTTAAATAGAAAGCATACTACTCAAAATAGAGAAGAGGCTATGGCTTGCATACTATACATCCAATTTTGACCCAGTAAAAGATTGTAATCAAGGGGTGCATCAACCACCTCAACGTCAATCGCGACATTCTTCCCTCCCAAATGGACCTTAAGAGAAGGAAGAATTTTGTTTGGCCAAAATGATCTACCATCAAAGGTAGTAACCATGTTAGCGGATTGAGACAACTCGGGAGAACACAAACCCTTCTAGCACAACAAAGACATCATGAAAGCAGTAGCGCCTTCGTTAATCACAGTATGTTTTAAGGTCATGTTAAGACACTCTACATGAATCAAGAGAGACACGTAGTAAGGCAAGTGAGGGTGTAGTCCCATGGTTTCAAATTTGATGATGAAAGAAGAGCTATCATCATTAACCCCAAGAGCAGAAAGAAAATCTTTCCTTTGTGAAGGACAACTCTGAAGTAGTTCAAGCGTAGACATCGCATAAGAAGTTTGGCCCAAATCCTCGACAATATAATATTTATGGGTGGCTCAAGCATTAGGATTGTGCCCCGAATGCTTTAGGACTCCCCTAGGAATGCGAGGTACAATTTCAGGTTTATCCATATGGTTTTCAATTCGCAAAGGGCTCTCGGGTGGAGTAGGTTATTTTCCAAGGTCTGGTTGTGATGAACCATAGTCTTTCACACGAGTCACAACCTTAGCAGCATGCACCATGTTGATGCAACCATGAACAGTATTGGTTTTTGATGGATTTTGATCTCCACCCGATGCACAATGAGGATCATGGGTCCTCGAGTTCATATTTTGATTATGGGGTAAAGGATTAGTAAGCACAGCTTGGCCCTGTGCTGTGGACCTCGAGGTGTCTTCCATACGAGGGTACAAGTGAGTGAGGTGGTCATCCTTAGACAATTTTGCAAGGAAAATTAACCTTACGTTTAGACTGCTTGCCCCCCCCAGCATTGCGGGCATTCTTGTCATTAAAATTAGCACTTTCATTCTTATTCCCACCCTTACAATTGTTTTTACCCTTTTCCTTATTCCTTCCAGGCTGTTGGTTTCCCTTCTTGTCCAACGATTGCACGGAAAGTACACTCATCATTTGGGTGGGTTGAGATAAATCCATGGCTTGTACCGACACGGATTGATTAATAGACAATTGGCTCACTTTTTTCACAACCGAATCCACAGGTTCGGTACTTGTACATCCCACAATGCCATCGGCATGTGGTCCAGGCTTGATCTTGGGATCAAAACTAGAACATGGAGCATTAGGTATGATCTCATACAGAAGTCCAGATTGAGCATAAATCAAATCCAACTCTTGTGCCCTAAAAATTGCTTGTTCCTCATTCTGGACTCTATATGTAGAAAAATCCTTCGTGATGTATGGTAACAACGATTTGAGGAACCATTCAAGGAGAAATTTCAATGGTTTGAAGGCTTTAATCAACCTCTTCCATCTACGCCACTCTTGGATATGTTCTGAGATATGTGTGGCTTTATCTTGTCAAAATGTAGATAAGAGTTTTGTACTAACGTCATAATGCATGGGTAGCTGGAAGTGATTGAGGAAAGTCATAGCAAGGACATCGAACAAAACGAATGTCCCCTTTGGTAACTCTATATACCATTTCATTGCAGGCCTGGTGAGGGTGTTTTGAAATAGCCTTAAACATATTGAGTCGTCATGTAAGGAATTGGAAGAGCACCAAAGGTGAAAAGTAGTGACATGTTCACTAGGATCTTCTCCTGCTTTTCCCTCGAACTTGGGAATGTCCGAGGGAAGCTTATTGGGGACAGCCGACCAAGCCGGGTCATGAGATACTGGATCATTCATGAGTCTCCATAGGTCAGGTAAGTTTAACGTTATGAGGAAAGGGATCCTAGGTTGAGCTGGTCTATGCCACACTCCTTGGTAATTTTGGTTCATATAAGGCTAATTACTGTAAATACCATGGGCATGGCCATAATATCCTCCTCCCGTTTGACCTGTGTAGGGCTACGTGGAAGCAATATGATGTGGTGTACCTTGACTAGGTGGTGCTACAAAGACATAATTAGACGAGTAAGTGGGTTGTTGATACCCGTACTCATAGGGCTGATAGTTTTGTCGATACTGCAGTCCATAAGGTTGTACACGAGAAGCTCCATAAGGTGTCCCATGGGATGTTCCATGAGAAGCTCCATAGTTAGGTATATGGGGAACTCCTTGCGATGGACTGTAAGATGATCTAGAAATAATAATACGACCTCTCGAGACAAGAGGAGGTATGTTGATGTATTTGTAACTTCGAAATGTATTCATCTATGTATCTTATGTCTTGTAACGGGATGTTTATTCTGGGATGTATCTATTATGTAACTGAGTCATGTTGTCATGCCTCGATGTTTCGATCGGGAGGATCAATAATGTAAACAATTCATGTCAAGTCATTGTGGGTAACCCTTCGATTGTCTAAGGGTTAAAGTACTCGCAGTTCCGAGGCACCAGGGTTATTAATCTCCTAGTAGAGGTCGGCCCTAGTAGGGTTTTAGTCATGCCAGGATTAGTATAAATAGAGAACTAGAGTCTCTATTTAGCACACAACTCATACACACTCAAGTGTAGCGCATAGTTGAGGAAGGAGAAGACACTGGGGCTAGATAAGAAGAAGGTTATTGCTGTTAAGAGATCACTTACTGTATTGGGCTTTTCTATTTTGGTGTTGATTCTATCTCTAACGAAGTTGCAGTGTTTTATCCATTTATGGTTTCCCCGAGGAAAAACACTGTGTTCATTGTCTCTTGTGGTTGATTGCTATGCTTGTTATTCTCTCAGTTAAAGATCCTAATAATGCTAGTTTAATGTTGAAAAACTAACAAGGTACTTGACTCTGAGATACTACCATGCGAGCAGTCGCGGTACGAACATGACTAGTAGAAACATTTTGGCCCGAAGGACCACATGAATGAGGGGGAGGAAGGGTTGTCAAAAATGCATTCGAAGGAATAGGATTTGAGGATGAAAGGACATGTGAAGGGATGTAATAAGTGTTCCCTATGGTCACTCATATCGGTTCTGGTATCCATATATGACTACTAACACTAGGTCTAGGACGAACATGTGAGGTAGCCTCCACCACTGGGATGGAAGGTGCAATGTGACTACTGCTTCCAAATATCTCTGCATGGAAAGGAATAGGAGTGCCCCCAGGTGTAGTGCTAGGCTCAATATCTGACTCAGCAGGATGTGTCGAATCATGTGTAGGGATATCAGGTATGCCATAACAAATATAACTAGTGCTTGTGGGTTCATGATGAGTCTCGTCACCTGGTAACCAATATCGGTGACCTGTGAATGAGGGATCATAACCAGAATGTGAAGGTATATCTGGTGAAGGATCATATACATGAGTAGAATCTACATCCCCAACCTCATGAGTTGGAGAAGACATCTCAAGAATATCATCCTCGCGATCTCCCATCGTGTGTGAATCAATGTGAGAAGTAGTCTGCCTGGACTATATGTTTCTCTTTCCCGAAGGAGGACGAGACATGGAAGGTAGAAGTCCTGCTAAACGATGAGAATGGTGAAGTGCTGTGCCCGAATCCACAATGACTCAAAAAATGAAAAAGACTCTATCTAATTACATAAACCTTAGGCAAACTAGCGTGCATAGAGAATATACCTATATAATGTAAATCCAAATCACAAGAAAGCAAGAGTAGGATATGTGAGCTCCTGAATGAAGCATTTATGTCTTGCCTAGGAGAGTCTTGAGACTCCCATACACAATAAGAGGAGGTTCGTAACCAATTATAGTGGCCCTCAGCTTCAACGCATATAGCGACTGTGTTGTCCGAACCCTACTTGGCCAGGACACCTATAGAATAACCTCTACGAAGTACTCCCTCGATAACCTAGGTAAGAAAACTAAGGTCACCTCAATATAATCAATTCTTAGGTAGATAGTCGTAGGTAGGATTGACCGTATGGGCAGGGTAGCAAAGCCTGAAACTCTCGAAAGAGCCCCTAGATACAAATACAGTCCTAAAAATATCTTTGGTGCTACTCAGTTATGACTAGGGGTCATCCCAATCAATAACCTCTCACACTACCTCGTGCTTAACTCCCTTGTAAGAGAATGATCCTAAGAAACACTAATTATATAAAGGAATTTCGCACTCTCACCTGGACAGACACATAATTGTTTTGTTTAGTGGTCTTGGAGAATTTACTCACAATGAACGATTCCAAGACCCTAAAACCTAATCTTGTTGGTGTACCCTATAAAAGAAAAGAGTGTAATTTATTTTATTATGCGTTGATTTTAAATGGCTTATTACTCAAAAAGAGTAAATGGTCGTGCAACTAATGATGTTATGATGCAACAAGAAGTAAAATGCACACCTAACAATCAATGCAAATGCATTGTGTCAAATGAAAAATGGGGTATGCTACTGCGTGAAGTGAAAAATTTTCCTTCAAATGAAGATGCAATCATTCCTATATGAAATCCTAACTAGTACTTCTCCAAGCAAACCTAATGCAAGTACCATGCAAAATGAAAAAATGCATAATGACGCAAAAAGCAAATATTTTTGTATTTTTTGAATTAAAATGAGATAATAAAGCAAAAGAATGACTCTACCACCCCCAGACTCTGTAAGCACTATCAAACAGCACCCATGCAAAGCACTAAGGTAAAACAGACCTAATGCACTAATTCCAAAAGAAAAAATAGAAAATCCAATGAAAAGAACATTCTAAAAAATTTCAAACTAAAAAGTGTCTCTGGTCATAAACAAAGGTGTATACAGACTCTGGAAGCATCCAAGAAGACTCAACAATCATCCAAACTCACACAGCAACACTTAATCTTCCCCAAAAGGGAAAAAATCAGGGCATACATGACTGTGTGCAGAAAAACCACGGATATCCCAGTAAAAACCGCGTGTACATGCGACTGTGAAGAAAAAATTCGTGTATAGGAAGAAAAAGAGATAAAAAAGAAGGTAAATAGACAAGCTGAGACAAAATTTACTCCTATCAGACACTACCAGGAAAACATGCCCCCAGACCCGACTCAAAAACAGAGAAATCAGAGCAATTCAAGAACATTGAATGCCGATAAAACCCCCAAAGGAAATGACTAGGAACTCCCCATTATGGTCGCCAATTCTGTTATGGAGAAAAATTCCTATGGCGTGGGTTACCACAACAGAAAGAGTAACCACAAAAATCAATCCTTTCCCATATGCAAGAGAAACCAAATATATAACACTAAAGGATCTCAAAACATACCTTATTCTGGATGGTTGATGTAGATCTCTGTTGAGCTTTTCCACTCTCGCTTGTATTAGCAATTTGCACTCTCAACATTCAGAAAACAAGACAAGCATGCTATATAATTGTGTTAGACCTACTCTAGCATATACAATCAATAACATATAAGCATTTAAAAACATCCATAGATTCAATACTCATTTAAATACACATTATTGGACAGGAAAAGATATTTCTATTAATATAAAATAGAGATTACAATAGTGATAACCTTTGTCGGCACGTCTGCGAATCGAAGAAACTGAGTCCTCCACCTGGGCCTCCACCACTTCAATCCTCCATCTCTCGGTAGCAAGCTCACAAGAAAAAGGAAAGCTTGGTAAGAACACAAAGTGCTCCAAGGGACAAAGGGATGCAGACTCAAGTATAAGCTCTGGCAACAATGGACTATAGTTTTCTTGCTCTTCAATTCCTCCCCCTTCAATGTATCCAAAGGGTTCCTTATATAATGCTTCAATGGGGTAATGGAAGGTCAAATACAAGCAATCTCAAGGAATATGGAAGGCCAAGAGACAAGTGACTCGGATCCACATCAAGGAAAACTCCAAAACTATTTGGCCTTTTGCTCACATCCCGATGTACACGGGTTTTAGGGTCATATCCACGTACATACACGAGAATAGGCTTAAAAGTCGTGTATGGAAAATAATGCATGTTTTTAGGGATGATCTTGGAAACATCAAAGGTACAAAAATGGTCCATGGGGTCTAAAGAGTCTGTAGAGGGGCAGGGAAAGCCATAAAGGTGTGATCCACCATGTGTGGTGAAATCAACTGTAACATCCATTATAATGTCTCTTAAAAATATATGCTTTTTATAGTTAAATTGGTTCAAAATTTAAATGTTTCATTTTTTATTTATTATAAATATTTAATATTTTCTATTCATGCATGTATCAAAGTGTATTTATAAGTAACCTCTTTTTGAAATCATTTGTAAGTAACGTCTTAGGTTTTCAAAAATGAAAATTTATTTTTAAAATAATTTTCCTTAGTAATGTATTTTAATTTTGAATCTTTCAAAAACATGTACATTTAGATTTTTAAAATGTTAATAGTCCATATTTGTTATATAGGCTTATGATTTTTGTTGTTATTTAAAACATGAAATCAAAAACATGACCTTAAGAGTTTTAGGGCATAATTAAAAAATTTCATAATTGAATTGATCATTGTTAATTATTATGATTATGAATTTGTGATTGCTTTAGTTAAAGCACTTGGTGTGGGGAGGCAGGTGCGGGTGGGATTATTTTTTATATCGGAGGAAATATAGTTACTTCTTTCACTTGGGGAATAAGACACGAATCTAATAATGAAGTGAAATGGCTTTGAATTCTCCAAGGCTTGGACCTAGGAAGGCAGAATAATATCTCAAACTCATAGTTTTTGGAGACTCGAAGCAAGTCATCGAGGAAATTATAATCGGTTACAAAAACGATGCATCCAAATAAAAAATAATTCATGATCGTATATCCCACCTCAACTCAGATCTTAAGAGGCAATAATACCATAGCGAATAATCTTGCAAATCAAGGTGTCAAAAACAATTTGGGCATAGTCTCCATCAAAGGGTACCCCAACATTCACAAACACGTTCCTTAGCAATTTTTACATCATCATTAGTGGGGTTCTTTGTTTGGACCTCCCAAATTTCTCCCTCTTTTATTCCCTCTCGGCATCAGATGAAGAGTTTTCCATCACTATGGATAGGTGGCTCTAGCGCACATGTGAAGGGCTTAAATGTTAGTCCTAGCAGCCAGTTCCTCGAAGCTATGAGAATAACACTCACATGAGTCATGAATGATCTCAGAAGGATGTAAACAATCCCACCACATTTAATTTTTCTTTGCAATAGAGGAAGAGCTCGACAGGTTGGCTGGGTCTTGGTCTCTAGCTGATGAATTGCAGCTCAGGATTTCTTTTGCAAGTTTATACTGAGAAAGGATTCAGGTTGTGGTCATCATGACCCTTTGCAGGTGCCTTTACCACCCTCTTTTCTACCACCTCAGTATACAATGGAGAAAAATGGAGAAAACACGAGAATAAATTAAATAAATTCCACACTGAAGAATATCAAAGTTCATATGCGCTAGACTTATGAACTAGTGAGCATCAGTGTGAAGGAAATCAACTTTGTAGTGACGGACGTGAAGTATTTGCTCAATGAAATGGGATTACATGAGTCTAGAATCAATGATAATGACCGTGAATTATGAGAGCTAATGGGAACAATTTATATTATCAAAAAGGAAGTAAAGAAACTAGCAAACATGAACTATTGTAGCCATTGTCAGGAAAATCCAACTCAAGATCATCCAATGGAAGAGACTTCATATTGATCAAATATTCATTTTGCAAGGACATTGAGGAGGAAGAAAGTCGAGAAGCTACCATCATTGATTGAAATTGTAAAGAAATCATACCATCCAGAACATGTTGTACAAAAATTGGAAGACATCATTGGCATGCAAAGATTTATTTTTGGATTTTATGGTGAAGAAAGGTGCATTGAAAAACTTAATGACATTATCTTTCAACAACAATTTTGTATAAAAAATATTGATGGGAAAACACTACTGCAGGGAAAGAAGTACTCAACTAGCACAGAATGGGGGCCTTGATTAGGTTTGGCATTTTTGAAATTCATCCCAAATCGTCAAATGTATGCTTCAAATTTATTGTTATTGCATTCATCTTCAGAGATTCATAATGCAAGGAAACACAATAGAGATCTTGATTCTTCTCAATGGTTGGAAGAAACCAAAAATTCTATTGAAGATACATATGAGTACTTTGATGTTGTTGATTTTGTTTGGTGGGAGTCCTTTTTCTATGCCTAGAGTTATTGTTCTTAGCATAAAGTTCTTGTTTCATAGTATAAGTGGCTGGAGGATCCAGTGATGAATTATTTGGAATTATCTTGAGTTATTTGATGAAGATCTTGAAGGAGAATCTCTCTCTCATAAACTAGTGTTTCTCCTGTGAAGATGCATTTTTCTCTAGGGGTCATCTTTTCATCTTGGCAAAGGTATGGTTCTAGCATGTAGGTTTCTCTTGTGATGATACATGCCTCTCATATACTACGGTCCATATTTTTATGGTATGGTTATTGCATATGAGTTAGAGCTTCCTTCTTGGTGAAATATTTTCAATAATCTTGCATATACTATGATTATGATCATGCATAGATAGTGGTGATCTTGGATTTGTTATGGTGAACTTGCCTAGATTATGATGATAGTTGCACATATTATGGTGATGATCTTGGCATAGATTAGTGTGATGTTTGCATATATTATGGTGATGATCAAGTGGCATAAATCATTGTGAATATGTAATTGATTATCTTGGCAGAGACAATGTTGATGTTGGCATGTATTATGTTGATGTTATTGGCATGTTCCACTTGGAATGGCCCAGGGTTTGAAGGTGACAAATGAAGTCTACAAATGATTGTTTCTAGGAATTGATTACAATATTTAAAGGCATTTTTTGGTCCTATCCTTGAAGGTTCAATGGCATATTTACAGGGAAGGTTTGTTGTAAGTTTAAAGGCTATATTGCATATATGTTTTGGACTTCTTCATGAAGGTTTTTGTCACAAATTTGAAAGATATATTGGAAGAAGTTGCTTCCATATTTGGAGGACAGATTTGAGGCATGTATAGGTTGACACAGTGACATTGATTGTAATAGTGTCGGTGACGAAGATAGTGATAGTGATAGTGATTGTGACAATCAGAGTGACAATCATAGTGATAGTGATAGAGACAGTGACAATGATAGTGATAGAGGCAATGCCAATGATAATGGTTAAGACAGTGACAATGATAGTGATTTTGACAGCGATAATGATAGTGGGGATGGTTCAAGCTCATGAGGGTCTCTTTTAACGTGTTATATGCAATAGAAAACTAAAAAATAGGCTTCCATCAATTTACATGGATATTTTGAGATACTTACAGAGTAAATCTTGCTTTGAGTAAAAAAAATGAAATGTAGGAATTTGAATCATGTTTTTGGATATATAACTTCTCTATTGAAAATGTTGTTGGAGACATTTACCACCATACACACTCATTTTGGTCAAATTGGCCTAGTTAAACCACTATACTAAGTATTATTGACATTAATTGACATCAGTGGAGCATTAAATGACATCATCCAGTCACACCCATGCCTACCTTCAGTCAAGGAGGCTAACTCAGCCTTGTCCTACATTCAAGGAGGCTAACTGGAGCACTCTGGGGGCGATCTGAGTGTCATTAATGCACTTTATTGCTAACTGATGGTTACAATCAGTTAAATAGGGCAGTGAAGGTGCCTCCTCTCATTAAATTGATTATTTAATGATTAATTAATGAACTGGAGTCAACAGGGGCACCTCCAACCACTTCTGATGTTTAGCTCCACTTCAGTTAACCTCATAGGGGTTCATTGGAGTCATTGAAGCGCTAGCACTTGATGGTTGTCTTGCTATGACATGTGTCTGATCTCTTTCAGTTGAGAGTTAGTCATTTATTACACTTCGACTTCAGTTAGGGCTCAGTGGATTCAATTAAGGTTTTGATCAGTGGTTAACTTGAGTGTTGACTATGGCTTACATTCAGTTAAGCTAGACTCACTCATTCAATTCAAATGACCTCCTTAGGAATTCGAATTGCTTCTCATTCATGCTTGTAGCATGACATTGTAATGTATTACTCATTCTTTGTGTGAATATACAGAGTGGCTACTCATTATGTAGTCCGATTACACAATTTCATGAGTTATTTGTTGATTAATATTTGACGAGACTGATGTTTAGTCCCTAGATCAATGTGCAAGATTAATATGGTATCAGAGCTCACGGAAGGATGAAGCTCTATCCCTCAAAAAAAATATTTTTGATAGATTTCTGCATGAAAATTGAGCAATAACTCAAACATCCAGCACTGTACCAAAAGCCAAGGCTTACCACTTAATAACCCAAGTAAAGAACTTTTTGATCAAGCTTGCTTGATTGACTATGCTAGGTGTGATGAAAGCCTAAAATGTGCAAGCTGTCCGACCTTACATTGCCCTTTCTATTGTGATTTTCAGGTTTTCTACAGATGAAGCATTCGCTCCAGTAGATCCATATGGCCTCCTCAGTAGATCTTTTGACTCCATACAATTTCCACTCATGGAAGTGACATGGATATTCAGTTGCACTCCAGAGGACTCTATAGAGTCACCATGGACACTGAATATGAGGCTGGTTCAGCCATAGAAAAATCAATATTCTTGAACAAGAAGGATGAAGCCTTCAGTTTCTCGGGATCTTCTTTTCCATCTTGTGGGATTGAAGAATCCAAAAGAAATATGGGACAAATTGGAAACTCTATATGGAAAGCATGATGACTTGAGAGTTTACCAACTCAAAAATGAATTAATATCTCTCCATCCCTCCAATTTCAAGACTTTGAATGACTTTTTCACAAATTTCAAGCATACTGTTTTACTCTTGAAGCAATGCAAAGTGAAGAAGGAGGATGATCAGCTCATCCTCACCATACTCTCCAAACTTGGGGCTGATTATTCAGTTTTTGTTTCTACATTCCATGCGGGGAAGCTCACAACCCCTGGATGGAAGATGCCTACACTCAATGACTTCATTGAGTCCCTAACAAGTGAATATGACAAACTTGTATAGATGGGGATCATCAGATCTTCCCATGATCAAGCCCTCCATGTCTCGGGGCCCAAAGATCTGAAGGGTAAAGGTAAGCAGTAGAAGAACCCAAAAACTAAGTTTGATGCTCCTAAGCCTATAGTTGAAAATCAGCAGCATGATGAGTCTTTCGACTCAAGGAAGAACAAAGGAAAAGGGCACCATGGCAAGGAAAAAGTTAAGTGTTCTTACTACGGGAAGGGCTTCCACCCTAAACATGCCTGCATGAAGAAGAATATTGATGAATATACCTCTCTCCTTGAGAGAAATCACATCAATCTTCTGGAAATCTTTCGGAGGAGAGATCAGCAAGATCGGGAACCATAGAATGAAAAAGGTCATGCCCTCATGGAAATCACTTCAAAGTCCAAATCACTATTGATTGATTCTAGAGCTTCAAACCACATGATGGCTAAAAGAGACTCCTTTTCATCCTTGGAGACCAAAAAATCCATCCCCATCCACATGGGAGATGACTCCACCATCATTTCAGAAGGACAAGGTACTGTTGATCTTGAAAATGGTTTTTTTTCAAATGTTTTGTATGTACTGTCTCTGGCATCAAATATCCTTAGTGTCTATTAGATGACACATACTGGAGTTCCTAATAGATTTTATTTCATCCCAAATTATGTTGAGATAATGGATCTTGCATCCAGGAAACTTATTGCTAAAGGTCTTGCAAACCATCATGCAAGAACCTATGAGTTCTCCCACTTTATGCCGAATGCAAAGCCCACCGCTCTGCTAACTCATGGAAATGAGGTTAGTAGGCTATGGAATGAAAGGTTTGGCCATATTAATTTCAAATATTTATAGTAATTATATAAAAAATCCATGGTTGAAGGCCTCCCAGTCATCAAGGCAACCACCAAAAATTGCAAGGGCCGTGTGATTGGAAAACACCCTGAGCACAAGTTCGATCAAGGGAAGGCAAACCGAGCTACATGCATATTGGGGCTGATACATTCTGATATCAGCGGTCCGATGCTTGTCATATCCATGAATGGATCAATGTATCTTCTGACCTTTATTGATGATTTTTCAAGTTACACATGGGTCTTCTTTCTCAAAAAGAAGTCTAAAGTATGTGAAAACATTTATGAACTTAAGGCCTTGATCGAGAATGCCTCTGCAATTAAGATCAAGATCTTGAGATATGATAATGGTGGGGAGTATGTCAGTAATGAGTTGCTACACATATGCTCCCAAAGTGGTATTCAAGTCCAACATTCAATTCCCTACACTCCCCAGCAGAACGGAGTAGCGAAAAGGAAGAATCGGTCTCTAAAGGAGATGACCACCTGTATGTTGGAATCCAAGAAGCTTGCTGCAAATTTGTGGGATGAAACCATGCATACTGCAGCATAAACTTAGAATAGGGTGCCACACTCATCCATGAAAGGTAATACCCCTTTCAAATCATACTTTGGACACAAGCAAGATGTGTCGAACCTACGGGTGTTTGGGTCCACTGCATGGGCCCGAATTCTGCTTGATAAAAGAAGGGCTTTGCAACCTTAAAGCATAAAATGTCTATTTATTGGGTATCCTGATGAATCTAAATGTTTCAAGCTTCTAGATATAAAAAAAAAACATATCATCATCGAGATAAGTGTCAAGTTCGATGAACCTCTTCAGGAAGTGGAACTAGTGAAGGAGAAAACTGCTAAATTTCCTACCTATTCTACTGAATATTTGGATGATGAAATTGGGGGTGATGACCCTGATTTGGATCCTCTGATTTCTGATATCAGTGTGCAGCAATAATCAGATGCTGAATCAGAACTTTAAGTGCAAAATCATCTTCCCACATGGGCCCGACAGACACTCTCCTCTGCAGGAGATAACATTGGAAATCTAGATGATCCAAGGAGAACCCGGTCTGATTTCCAAAGAGTAGGTATTGCGCTCTCTTGTCTTGATAATTTGCTGTCTGAAACTTTATATTTTATGATTAGTTCATATCCAAAATCCCACTACCATGCTCTAAAGGATTCGAGATGGCAAGTTTCCATGGATGAAGAGATGAATTCTCTTCAGAAAAACACTACTTGGGAGCAAGTTTCTCTTCCTCCGGGAAGGAAATTGGTTCAATGAAAGTGGGTGTTTTGGACCAAGGTTTCTTATAATGGTAGCACCTAAAAATATAAGGCAAGGCTGGTGCAAAAAGGCTTCTCTCAGGTCCAAGGTTTGGACTACCATGAGACCTTTGCATCGGTTGCAAAAATGGACTCCATATGCATTGTTTTGGCAATTTCAGCATCCAATCACTGGGAAGTGCTTCACATGGATGTTAAGTCAGCCTTTTTGCATGGATATCTTCATGAGGATATATACATGAAGTATCCCAAGGGCTACATCACTGATCCATATTTCTTTTGCAAGCTAAAGAAGTCACTATACGGGTTAAAATAGGCCCCAAGAGAGTGGTATTCCAAGATGGATGACTTCCTTCTCTCGCAAAACTTTCAAAGGTATAGATCAGATACAAATGTGTATTTACAGCAGTTTGATGGTAATCTAATTATCATTGTTTTATATGTTGATGACTTATTGATCACAGGTAGCACAGTTTCCTCCATTTTAGCCATCAAAACTGCTCTCCACAATGCCTTTGAAATGAGTGATTTGGGGCTCCTAAAACAATTTTTGGGGCTCAAAATTGAGCAAAATTATGATGGGATTATGGTCACTCAGTCCAAATAAATTTCAGACCTGTTAGTCAAGTTTGAAATGGCTGATTGTAGGCCTACACCATTCCCTTTCCTTTCAGGGATTAGCCTTGAAGAAGGAAAAAGCACACCTCCCATGGATTGCACTATCTATCGACAACTGATTGGTAGCTTGTTGTACTTGACACATTCTCAGCGTGATATTTGTTATGCCGTGAATGTTGTATCAAGATATATGCAGCAGCCTCATGATCTTCATTGGAAGGCAACCAAGAGGATCCTCCAGTATATTCAGGGAACTAGGACCTACAACATTCACTATGCTGTAGACTTCGAGCTAGAGCTAGCTGGATACACATATTCCAATTGGGAGGGTGATTCTATTGATTGGAAGTCTACTTTCGGATATGTATACATGTTTGGTGGTGGCCCCATTTGCTGGTCTAGCAAAAATCAAGCTTCCATAGCACTATCTTCAGCAGAGGCCGAGTATCGAGGAGTGGTGAATGCTTGCATCCAAGCAGTTTGGTTGCAAGGCATTCTTTCAGAGTTTGATCTTGGTAGTACTTTGTCCACTGTCCTCTTTTCTGAAAATCAAAGTGCTATTAATATTTCAACAGATCCAGTTACCAGGAAGAGGACCAAGCATGTAGAGATCCACATGTACTATATCAGGGAGCTAGTGCATGATAGGACCATCATTCTTCAATACTGCCCGACTGATGAGCAGATTGCAAACATCTTCACCAAGAGCTTTTCAGAAAAGAAGTTCACTTACCTCCGTTCAATGTTGGGGGTGAGTTCATTAGGGTGAGTTCACTTACCTTCTTAGACTACTTTCAGTGTTCACCTTGAGGGGGGGTTTTTTTCCACTGGGTTTTCCCTCTTTTCCTCACTTAGTTTGTTTTTTAGCATTGTTTCAGTTTCAGCATTGTACAGGGTGACCTATGGCCTTAGTTGTGGGGGCCCTAGCATTTTTATGCATTTATGTTTTCTAACTCCTCCCGAGTATAGCTTAAGCGGGGGTGTTGGAGACATTTACAACCATACACACTCATTTTGGTCAAATTGGCCTAGTTAAAATACTATCCTAAGTATTATTGACATTAATTGACATCATTGGAGCATTAAATGACATCATCCACTCACACCCACGCCTACCTTCAGTCAAGGAGGCTAACTTAGCCTTCTCCTACATTCAGGGAGGCTAACTGGAACACTCTGGGGGTGATCTGAGTGTCATTAATGCACTTTATTGCTAACTTATGGTAACAATTAGTTAAAGAGGGTAGTGAAGGAGCCTCCTCTCATTAAATTGATTAATTAATGATTAATTAATGAACTGGATTCAACAGGGGCACCTCCAACCACTTCTGATGTTCAGTTCCACTTCAGTTAACCTCATCGGGGTTCATTGGATTCATTGAAGCGCTAGCACTCGAGGGTTGGATTTCTATGACATGTGTCTGATCTCTTTCAGTTGAGAGTCAGTCATTTATTGCACTCCGAGTTTAGTTAGGGCTCAGTCGAGTCAATTAGGGTTTTGATCAGTGGTTAACTTGAGTGTTGACTATGCCTTACATTCAGTTAAGCTAGACTCACTCATTCAATTCGAATGACCTCCTTAGGAATTCGAATTGCTTCTCATTCATGCTTGTAGCATGACATTGTAATGTATTACTCATTCTTTGTGTGAATATACATAGCGGCTACTCATTTTGTAGTCCAATTACACCATTTCATGAGTTATTTGTTGATTAATCTTTAATGAGACTGATGTTTAGTCCCTAGATCAATGTGCAAGATTAATAAATGTTCATAACTATCTCAAGTTTGATATTTTCTAATAGGTACTTTTATTTTAATTTTGAGGAAAATAATAAGGTATATGTATTTGTGGGTGCAACCTGTGAATGCCTAAATGATGGAATCAATGTACAGAAATTTCTAAACATATAGAGAAAAAATAATACTAGAGAATCCTTTTAAAAAAAAAATAAATTTAGTAATTTATAAAAAATTATTATTATCTAAGTGACCAGACCTCGAAAAAAGTGCACCAAGTGTGGGTGTATCCTTTGGAGGTCTTAATTGAATGATCGTGATATGACTAAATTTTATAGCATGTAGAGGTTGGTGTTTAACAGTGCAACATAAAAAATAAAAATAAAATGCTTAACAACCGAAAAAGTTATTGAAGAAGCACTAATAGTGTGTTTTTTGAGTTAAGGAGTAATGACACAAAAAATAGAAAAAAATAGAAAAACATAATATTTTTAAGAATGAGATACATATTTGAAATTTAAAAAAATTGCTATCTGGTTCTCAAATTTCATAAAAGGTGGATTTCTATAACATAATTTAATGAGGGGTAAAACACATGCATATTGACAAAATGGGTGAGATGCCCAATTAGCTATGGTTTACCATATTCCATAGCACACGTTTGGTTATCTCAAAGATAACTTTGAAGCGGATATATAGGAAGAGGGATGACACCAGAACAAATTATGAGGCTCATATTTAGGGCTAAGAATTGTTAGTGCATTTCTTTTAAATTCAAAAATTCCTTTCCCTCTTATATGGGTGCGATGAAAACTAAAACATGTGTACATTTTAGCTCTACAAAATGCATACGCATTTTATCTCTACAAACCATGCATGCATTTTGTAGAGCTAAAATGCGTACACGCTTTATAGAGCTAAACACGTACACATTTTGGTAAAAATCAATTTTTCCTTAGGGGTAAGGGGGAGTAGAGGAGTTGGGGAGATAAACATATAGAGATTGCATTTCGG
>LPNX011142323.1:69332-83345 GCA_001517045.1 Pseudotsuga menziesii | reverse complement strand
GACATTGGGGGGTGGTAAGGGGTTATAGATAGAGAGAGAGGGTCATAATTAAGGGGTTAGAGGTAGATACTTAATGATGTGTTAGGATATTGGGGTAAGTGGAAAAAGGGAAAAATATATTTAGAGAAGGGGTTAGAAAGTGTTAGGGAGAAGAGGAAATCGGTGAGAGTGAGAGAGAGAATAAGAAGGGGTGGTGTTAGGGTCTTGGGGGGAGAGACAAGGGTAGGTGGATGGTGTGGGTTAGTAGGAGTAGGGGGTGTTACGAGCATGGGAGGTGTGTTAGGTGGTTGAGGGGATTTTAGGGAGTTGGAGAGGAGATGTTAGTGAATAGGGCTAGGGGGTTGTTAGGGAGTTGGAGAGGGGTTGTTATGGGGTTTGGGAGGGGGTGTTAGAGAGTTGGAGAGGGGGTTTTAGGGGCTTGATTTGGTGAGTAAAATATTCCTTACAAAACACATATGTATTTTTTTATTATCTAAAATGTGTACACATTTTTTTTTCTCTAAAACGTGTATGTGTTTTGTTCTCCTAGCCTTGATGGAATCCCATTTGGATTCCTAGGGATTTGCCATTCCTTTGTTTAATAAACGTGCATGTGTTGTTGAATTCTACAACAGGAACATGTTTTCCAAGAACATCCTTTATATATATAAGTCCCCTCATCTTTTTGCAATGACCTAATGACAATGATTATGACAGGGACAGTGTGAAAGTGACAATGTGAAGACAATCGTAACTTAAAGTTGACATAGGAAATTATATAAGTGTAGGTTGTTTGAGACAATCATATATCTTGATCGAGATAGTGACACAGGATGATAGAGACATTGATACATGTACAGGATGACAGAGATGGTGAAAGGAACTGGGACATAGAGGCATGTTGACATTCTTATACATATCAAGATGGAATGATGGGGAAAGGACAAGAGATCAAAGTATCCTTTAGTTTTGTTCTTGAAAAGTGTGAGTTGGTTATAACAAAGGGGGTTGGTGCCTCCTCTAGTTGGTGCTAGAGAAATCAGAGGGTTAGTGCCTTCTTCTAGTCAGTGTTGGTAGATCATAGAGTTGGAGCTTACTTCAAATTGGTTCTTATATATCAAGCAATTGGTTCATCCTTCTAGTTGGTGCTAGATAATATTAGAATTTGGTGCTTCTTATGAATGTAATATTATTATTATATAAAAAAATAATTCTGTGGTTTTCTCCTATTTGGGTTTCCACTAAAAATATCTTGTTCGTTGTACATATGAGTTTATGTTATGATGAATGGAATTGTTAATGGTTAATTTTATATGATGTGATTAATGTTTGAAATGGTAAAAGGTGCTCAATACTAATTAACCCCCCCACCCCATCAGTATTGGTGAATATTCCAACAGGATTCTTGATCATGGTTGAGGTACATGTAGGTATTAGGTAGTAATGAGATATCTAAGTTTCATGGGTTATGAGCATGACCTCAACCCATAACACTAAATCTCTAGATATTATTAGTTTCCTTGAAGTGGAATATGGATTCTATTATGAGGTCTTGCATAGAAGGGATGGGTGTTAAGGCCTTAACCATGGTTAAAGTAAGAAAATAATTCTCTTAGTAAATAGATGAATCTTTTATGAATTAAGTTCCATGAAAAGTGCTACAAATAAAAATACATGCCCTCTATAAGGGATCATTATCCTTCAAGTGAGATATGGGTGCCATTATTAGGAAGTTTTGTACGTTAAAACTCAATTTTGGAGCCTTAACCATTGTTGGAGGTGAAATCCATAGAATTTGTTCATAAATTAATATTATTGGATTAATAATAAGTTATTAAATCCTGAAACCATAACATGACATCATCTAAAACGATTATTTGGTATACATGTAGGATACGGGAACCATTAGAAGTTATTGGACGGTATAGGTCACTCTTAGAGACTTTTTCTTGATTATGCAAGAAATATAAAGCACTTAAAAACTAAATAAATATTATATAAATTATTGAACATGAATAAGGCCTCAATCAACTCCATAGATCCACTAAGTTGGACTTTTGGCCTCTAAATGGAATATGGATTTCATGAGAAGATTTTGACACAAGGAATATATATGAAGGCCTTAACCATGGTCAAGTAAAGGAATAATGTGATTTTATTCCATGAATAATGCCTCAAACAATCACATAGGCTACTTAAATAATATCGTTGGACTCTTAGTGTTATATGAGCATCATCAAGGGTTTGTTCACACTAGATATGCGTCTCGGGGCCTTTAACTATATGGTTAAAGAGTAAAATAAGTTCCTTTGGCTTTAAATTAATATTATATCCATGGTAACACCTTAGTAAGGCCTTGTACCACAACGGAAAACCCTTAGATGTGATCTATGTCTTTCTAATGGGATATGCACTACATTTAAGGGATTTTTAGGTGATGGTCAAGTCTTGAGACATTGAGCATGACCATGGGAGGGAATAAATATTATTAGGTATGAAATGAAGCTTTAAATGATCATGATCTATGAATGATTCCTTTAACCACCATACATGCCTTCTAAGGGGAATCTTTAGCATCTGATTGGGATATGAGTGCGATTACAACATTTTTTTGCACTAGCAAGGGTATTGAGGTCTTAAACATGGTAAGAGAAGGATATAAAGGCAATTAATACTCAAAGTGAATATTTATGTCTCTAGCTTATGAATGTGGTCTCAAAGAAGCACTTGTTCTAAAATGAATTTTTGGCCTCCAAGTGATGTATGAGAACCTATAGGAGGTTTTACAAAGTATGATGGATCTCGGGGTCTTTACCATGATTAAGGGAGAAAAAATGCATTAGGACCTAAATAGTTATTATAAGTATTATGGTCCGTGAAGAATATTTTGAACTACAATATCCTTCTTATAGTGGGGATCTTTTTCCACAATGTATGATATGGATGCCATTGGAAGTTTTATGCATTAAGGATCGATATTAAGACCTTAACCATGGTCATATGGGATCCATTACAAGGAATTTCATGTTAGACATGGTCCTTGAGTCACTAAACATATATAAGGATACAATTTAACATCTTAGTGATTAAAATTTTATCCAACTTTTAGGGATCTTGGACCATGCATGGTTTTACAATCCACCACACAAGCTTTATAAACATAATATTTCGGCTGGAAGAGTAATATGAATGTTATTTGAAGGTTTGGAAAACTAAGTATTGGTATGAGGGCCTTAGCCACGGTGGAATGAATAACATTAGTGTCTTAGAGCCTAAATATATGTTTAGGACCCATAGACCATGCATAGTGGCCTTGCAAAGAAAATATTTAATAAATGAATGTAATATGGGAACCATTTGTGAGGTTTAAGTAATACGGATGGGTTTTGGATCCTTAATCACTATATGAGCATGAAAATAATGTATTATCACCTATAGATTAATTTTAAAGCTCGTGGATAACAAGAAAAGTCCAAACTTTTACATGCCTTGTAAAAGTTATATTGGGCCTACAAGTGACATATATATGGATGTCTTTATGAGGTTTTAAACAATCTAGCTATGGTTCCTTGTGAATTGGATATATTCCAAGGATATAAAGCCAATATAGTGGGGCCTAAAAGATACTTTTATGACTAAATAAGGGCTTGATGGACCATAGGGACCCAAGACTTGTAAACATACTTGTTTTCTCGTGATAATGATATTGATATTGTTACAAGGTTTTGAACACCATGGATGGGTCTCATGGGCATGGTTAGGGACCATGGAAGAGAACTTATGTCTTAGGGTTTAAAATATGCTTTTTAGGTTTCATGGACTATGCATAAAGTCAAAAACAACATTAAAGTACTAATAAAGGGAATATGAGGCCCATGGATTTAATATTGACAACATTAGAGTGATTTCTAAATGATTAACATGCCTTATGTCTCTCGACATTATTCGAGGAAAGTGAATATTATATTAGGGCCGAAGAGACGCCTTTATGAATCAAGGATCATGAGGGGTGTTTAACCATCACATGGGCTCTGGAAAGCAAATATTTGAACCACAAGTATAAAATCTCTAATAAAACAATTTTTTACTTACCACATATAAGTCTTGAGGTGATGGCCATGGTAAGAATTAAATTGAATTTCCTAGGTCCTAAAAATATGTCAATAGTCAACAATCAACACACGAACCATGTAAATGGAATATGTGTTCCATACGTATAATATTTATGTGATTATAGTGTTTTTTAATTAAGAATGAGATTTTTCACCACATCCATGGTATGCGGATGCATATGATAATGAATACTTACCTCCTAAAATATATTTTATGGCCATGGACCATGCACAAAGTCCCAGACCATCACAAAGTCTTTGCAAGGTGAATTTAAGGCGTGGTGTTATAATATTATGTCAACTGGTATAATTTCTTTCACAGCACAAAATCTAGGGGTGCATCTTAAGGCATTGGTAATGGACTTTGAAGGTTAAAAAAAAGGTTATTGATGTTTATTAGTTCATTTCATATTTGTTTAGATTAAAAATATATTGTAAAAAATTGCAAATGTTTATAATTTTTATAACTTTTATGAAAAAAAAAGTCATATTTGTAAAGGTTTTAGTTTTTATTTTTATGATAAAAATGGAGGTCAAAGTAAAATTAAATATTTTATGTTTTAGTATTTTTTTTTATCTATGTGTTTTCCATAAAGAATTTAGTCGTTCATGTTAAAACTTAAAAGCTTTTATTTTATTGCACCCAGGATTTACAACACGTATGGAGGAGGTCTTGTAATGTTATATAACATTATTTTTATTAATAAAAAATAAAATTTTAATTATAGGCTCAAATAAATGTCAGCCAAAAGAACAACCTAATATGGCAGAGATGTTGTAATTTGCCTACCTAATAAAACAATAAAAAAGTAAAAATTTAATTATCCCCCAAAAAATGTGTGTCAGAAAAAAAAACACAATATGGGGAAGATGTTGTAATGTTCCTACCTAACAAAATAATTAAAAAAAAAAATTAAATTATTTGCAAAAAAAATGTTGGGCTTGCACATGGTTTAGGAGGGGCTTGCACATGGTTTTAAAACTATGTGCAAGGCCTCTGAAACAACCCATGGTTTTATTGTACATGGTTTAGGAGGGCCTTGCAAATGGTTTTAAGACCATGTGCAAGGCCTCCTAAACAACCCATGGTTGTAGGAGGGCCTTGCAAATGGTTTTAAGACCATGTGCAAGGCCTCCTAAACAACCCATGGTTGTAGGAGGGCCTTGCATATGGTTTTAAAACCATGTATGGAGAAATGTTTTAATGTTCGTTCTTAACAAAATAAAAAATATTATATGTGGACCTTAAATAAAAAGGTTTGTCTTTTTGTTTGAATCAAATCAATGGCTATATATAGGACTAGCCATAGTTCATTGAGGGCAATACCTAAGAAAAAGGTTTGCACCTAGAGAGATTTGATCCCTCTCAAAGCTTGATAGAACCCAAACCTAGGATTTAAATCTACACTATAAGTATTTTTTTGTTTTTTTATTTATATGTAATGATATATATTAAAATTAAAATATAATTTTTTTTTATTTTTTTATATAATTTTAAACTAATATATTTAATTTTTTATTTAATTTTTTCATTTTTAAAATATAAAACTAACATTATCCAAAAAGTTAAATTAAGTTAATATAAGAGTGAGAGTCATGACCTCTATGATATGAAAAGTTTAAGAGATGTAGTGAAGTTAGACATATATTTACTTTTATTACATATATAGTGCAAAATAATTTATCTTATATGTTTTACATGATGTTTAATGTTTAAGTTTATAGTTTTTTCTAATTAGCATAGATTGTTTTACTAATCTAAAATAAATATAATCCTATATATATATATAGTTAAAATGAGTTGAGAGATATAATATTTATTGATGTAATTTTATTTTTAAATTTATAGTGTTTTTTTAAAATAGTAAAAATTATTCTAGTAAATTAAAATAAATATAATTTTACATAATTAAAATGAATTAAAAGATTTAATATTTATTAATGCAATTCTGTGTTACAATTTTTTTTTTTAATTATGCACTCTAAAGTACAATTTCTTTACTATTATACAATTTTGTTAGTTAAAGAATACCTATCATTTAAGTATTGAATTGTTACACTAATATTAATATACATTAATTTTGCATAAAAAATAATATATGCATTTTCTTTTGAAAAATAATATTCATTATCACACAAAAGTTATATTTTTTCGGTATAAGCCATGGGCACATTTGAAGAGGCCCATCCTCCACCTTGTCCTTGGTCCCAAATAATCTAACAAACTAAACTACTCTTCAAAGCTTTTTAAAAGAATGATATATTTCAAAAATTAAATAAATTTCTTATAATTCATCTACTTAAATAATGTTCAAATTAATAATATAATTATTAAAACTCATCCATCAAAATCAACACAATTATTATTATTTTAATTTAGATCAATGCATTATGATTTTCACTCTTGTTTTATCTACTTTTAAATTTTGAAATAAATACAAATTAAATAGTGACTAAAATGAAATGAGTAAACTTAGCTGACTAAATTTGTTTATATATATAATATATATGATATAAAATGCATTTAACATAAATGTAAGATCTTGACTAAAAGTGAAATGAGTTAACTTAGCTGACTAAATTCGTTTATATATAATGCATTTAACATAAATGTAAGATCGTCCATGTGTTAATTTATAATGGCTTATGATAACATCATTGGTATTCCCCTAATACAAAATTAATTTCTGGTATTACCTAGTACTGCAGGTCCCTTTGCTCCTACGCGTTATAGTTGTCTTTTGTCCTACGCGCCTTTGCTCCTTGTCTATTCAGAGGCAGATCAGTACGCGTCTTTGCTCCTTGTCTATTCAATTTTCTGCTCGCGCTGCAATTAATCTGATGGGAATGCGATGCGTGAAAATATGCTATTGGAAGCAGTGTGTCGGTAGAGGAAGGCTGCAGGTTTGCACCCTCTCAAAATCTGATGGGAAGGCGATGCGTGAAAATATGCTATTAGAAGCAGGGCGTCGATAGAGGAAGGCTCCAGGTTTGCACCCTCTCAAAATTTGGTCATATTCCTTTCGATAGAGGTAAGATCGTGACCTGTATTACTATTCAGGTGTCCAGTGCAGTTATCAATTTTGGATTTCAGCATAGTTTTACAATTGATAAAAGTATAAATACCCCTGGTGTTTCTAGTTCGGGAGGCTGAATGTCTGTGGGTTATTTGCTTGAAGGATATCTAGGCTCGGTTTACCTCATTTCTTAGAATACGTCTCTCTCTTAGTCCTTCAATTGCCAATCCTTTGGGATCAAGCTATGCTGATATTGATAATGTACATGACATCAAGAGGTTTTAAGAAAACTGAACGCCCAAGTCAAAGATATGAAGCAAAAATTATAGGAAAAACCAGAAGTTATGAAGGTTGGAGGTTAAATTGAATGAATAGATTTCGAAATTAGAAAAACTTCGCAATGATATAAACATGCACTATAATATCATTAATTCGTGGCTTTGCTCGTGGATTAAACCTGTGCTATCAATTGTGTCTATTAAAGAGCATCCAGGAGAGAAAGTGACAGTCCAACAAACGGGTGTTATTAGGATTGACTAACAGCACCCACAAGTTTTCATAGATCTAGAACAAGAAGATGCCCTCATAAAAAAAAGCTCATAGTGGCCATACTTTTAATTAAAGTTTTCATAAATATAGAACAAGCGGATGTCCTGATGAAGAAAGCTCTCATAGTGGCCATACGTGTATTCATGTTTTAAGTCAATATGCTAATTTGAAAATACAGTTTAGAATTATAAGAAACTCTACACTAGCGAATCTGGAGGCATTTCAGAACTTTATGTTTTAAACCAATATATTAAGTTGAAAATACAGTTTTAGAATGGATAAGAATGTCCACACTAGCCAATTTAGAGGCCTTTCAGAGCTTTATTGTATGAAGGCGTTGCTCTTGACATCAATTTTGAATTCTATATCTTCATTTCAATATAAATGATATAGGATCCAGATAAAATAAATAAATAAATACAATTTTGAATGACATGTTACAAAAGGTTTCAAGCCGATGACAGTTTAAAGGAAATAGCTTGAGACTGAGAATATACTTTTTGACTTCCAAACGTAGGCAAAGTTTCTTCTCAATACATACATTCCAATCCTTTCTCGCCGGCGCTCACACGTCCGATGGTCTAGTTCCAAACGTCATGAAACTCGGCTCCATTAATTTCAAATTCTTCTTGCTGTGGCGACGCAAAATCATTTTGAATGCCTGGATATTGTTCATTTAACTGCCAAATATCATCCTCCCACATAGACCCACAGAAAACTTCCCTACTCTCAACATCGCTATGTACAGCATCCAAATACATAATATCGGGAATTGAATCTCCATTGATATAGTTCATGATGATTCCAAGTTCATCCGGAGTAAACTGGTCTATCAAGAAATCAAGATCTTCGCGAACATCGTCGTAAAAGTCAGATGATCCTATACCAGAAGTCATTGAGTTAGTTCTAGATTTCCCTCCTTCAGTTAATTCTCTTTGCTTATTTGAACTCATCTGATCACGACTGCCCTCCTCATTGGTACTAGACTCGATAATATTTTCTGTTTGTACCTTCAATCGAATTTCATCTTCCAGAGAATTTATAGATCTGTTAATACCACTGTCGGGATTTTCTTGATTCTTGTTATTAGATTCTATATTGTCGATCTTGTCAAACAAGGCCATTAGATCACTGTCATGCGCCAAGGCTAATCCACCATTGGTTCGCTTAGCGTCTGGAAAAGCCAACCCGCCATTCCAATCCTCATCTCTTCCTCGCTTATTCTGAGAAACTTGTGAGCAGGCTGCCATCCCTGCAGAAAAATGATGTGATTAATGAACAACAGATACAGCAACGCAACAACAGAGAGCCTGATTTATGTATTCTAACTTCCTTCCGGAGATGGGAGTTAATGCAAAGAATTAAGTTGTAAAATATTTCCAGAAACACATCTCCTCATGGTGACCCCCAAAAACTTGTCCACGATATATAGATCGTTCGCAGTGCATGCGTCACAAGCGATCCCGTCTGACGTGGAAGCTTCCCAACCAACCAACTCCAACGCGTTGTATTTTAAGAGCGTTTTGTTTCCGACACTTCGTTGAAACGGCATTCGTACGGTTGTCCACGATATATAGATCGCTCGCAGTGCATGCGTCACAAGCGATCCCGTCTGACGTGGAAGCTTCCCAACCAACCAACTCCAATGCGTTGTATTTTAAAAGCGTTTTGTTTCCGACACTTCGTTGAAACGGCATTCGTACGACCCGCGTCAAACCAACGCGTGATCTAAATGAAAATGCCAAACAAAAAACAAAGAATGCATTCTTGATTTTGGTTCGAACCGACCACGTTTCCAATGATGCATATCTGACCCACGTTTCCAATGATGCATATCTGACCCAGTCCGACACGACGCAACAGGGGTGCGCTTCCCTTTCGCATGAAGCTCGACAAAGCTGACCAGTGACAAGCCTCCGTTGCCGTTTCTTCTTTGGTAATTATTCTGGATAGTTGCAGTTGCCTCGTATCGTTATACGGCAGTTTCTTTGAGGATGCCATCCGTCAAACTTTGTTGACCCAGATATAAAAACAGTTCGGCTTCTAAATATATTTATGTCCACCCAGAAAATATGATATTCAAAATTGTCCATTGAAAACAAAATAGTATATAACTTTTTTGTTGAAAAGTAAATATATAACATTTTTTTAGATGGAAAGATTCAGGGAAACCGAGCAATACTTCTCCACATTTGTGGATGGCAGCAATACTTCCCCACATTTGTGGATGGTAGAGGTGGTGGTAAACTGCCGGCCATCCTCGCAGAAGGCCTAATCCTAGAGGACTCAAGGCTTGAACCCGTGACCTCCCCCCGAACCCAAAGAGTGTACGCACGTCTTACCAATTGAGCTAACCCTTGGGGCTATATAACATGTTTACTTACTTTAATAGTAGGGCTCGACTTTGACTCCCTGCTAATATTGAAATGTATAATTTTACAACATAATTGTGGTGAGCTTTCGGAGCAGAGTAAGAGTAATGATTGTTGTGGTATATTCATTGTGGGTGGTTGGATATCAAGATGTTAATATTTATCGTTCTGTTTTTTAGATGATTTTTTCAATAAAATTGGTAAAAAAAATTTCGAAAGATCAAAAGTATCTCTATGTTTTAACAAGTTGAAAGAAAAAAATTAATATAGCCACGATAAGAACTAACTCTCATGAGCTTCATAGTGAAATAGGTTGTTGGACACTCGTAACACCATGGGTGGAAGGGATATGTCGTCTATGTGAGAATAGGAACATTGAAGATGAAAACCACTTCCTCTTAGAGTGTCTTGCGTACACCTACATTAGATCTCAGTTTCATAATCTTTATTGCAATACCGACCTTCCTAACCTTTTAACTTGTCAAAACTCAGCAAGCTCTTTGAACATTCGAATACAATTTTAAAACAAACTAATTAATTTGTTTCTTTAGGTGCAAGTTTGGTCTCAGTGGACGGTAACCATCATCATCATCATCAATTATACAAATTTAACAATGGAATTTACTTTTTGAAGATTAAATAGCCGATTTTAAAACTACTTAGATCATCCAAATTACGATTTAAATACTCCAAACTACAATTTCCATGATTCAATCTGGTTAGAGACGATTTCTTGTCCCATATACTGCTCCATATTTAATTTTCAACACTGAGTTTACGGCCGCAATCATTACTCTACCATAAACTTATTAATAATAACCAAACATTTAAACAACATTTTAGACATAGTCAATATGTTGATTTTAACAATGATTTGGAATCAAAATACGAATCATTGACTAATTAATAATAACCAAACATTTAAACATCATTTATACATAGTCAATATGTTCATTTTAATAATGATTGGGAATCAAAATAAGAATCGTTACGCTACCATAGACTAATTAATAATAACCAAACATTTAAACAACATTTAGACATAGTCAATACGTTCATTTTAACAAAGATTTGGAATCAAAATACGAACATAATGAAAAGAAGTAAGAACTTTAGCATTGAAGATTATGTCTTTCACCCATTTCAACCATCTCATTATTTTGTAGATACGTATTGGAATTCCAAAACATTCCACTTGTAGAAAGTACGGTTTTTATATGGTTAATGACAAAAATTTTATGAGAAAAACTTAAAAAAAAATACGATTTCTATATGGTATTGACAATTCTTTTGCGGGGAAATATTAACTAAATACCTCTCTTCGAAAGCTAGTTTTGCCTATGGAATCCATCTTGGGTCAAATTTGACAAATCAATCAATTAATATATTATAATGTAAGAAAGGTATTAAACATATTTATGAGGTTCATTAATCGTCAAATAGTTATCACAAATTCATTTTCGACATTTAGAAGCATGAAAATAGTGTTAGCTTATGGGTCTACCTAGACTGAAATTAAGTTTTTTTAAGGTTGAAAGAGTAATTCAGATATAATGAATGATTTAGAAAGAGTTTTTGTGATCATTGATCATGTTGGAGGCCGCAGAATCAAATTACAAGTGTAAAAACATAAAAATATAGTGGGGTCTGCTTTAGGCCAAACTAGACATATAGGAAAAAGGATTTGTCTGATGGAAAGAAATGGTTTAGACATGTTTATTAGGGTCATTAAAAATCATAGACAGAATTCAATTATGATCTCGGAACGTAAAACATGTAACATTAAAAATTTCGTGCAGAGGTTTCTAGTTGTCCTTTCTGGTTTTAAAAAGCATATCAAGCGGGCATTAAAAAATGTCATGCAACCAACCATTGGAAATCCATCTGTGTCTACTTTCCACTCCCTTTGATGGCACCTCATTTTGAATATGTATGCAGGAGATACATCATTATTACTCTTAGAAACCAAAGAGACCCAATTTTAATTGTTTTGTGTAGGATTTTCATGCAAAGTTATGCTGGATAGTTCTCCTTCTCTAGTCCATTATTCAATGTGAAATTTTAGGAGGTTGATGATGAGGATGGGGGATACATGCCACGGAATTTGTTTGGCCCCATGCTACCCAGAGAAGTAGTAAAAATTCTATGAACATATGTCACTTTCGAGTACTTAGAAATCACATTTTTGTTGCCCATAATCTAAAATCGAAACATGCTTTATAAGTCTAGGAAAAGGTATTCCTGAGTGGTATCTCAGTTGGTTGGTGCTTCATACTCCAAGACCGAAGTAGTCGAGATCAGAGGTTCAATTCTTTGGGTCCTTTAGGGTTAGGCTCCCAAACCTGGAACCGATAAGGTGAGACCCCTTCGATTTAGCACCCTGAGAATTATTACCATGGACATAGAAATCCCTCTATCTTCTGGGGTTATGAACGAGATAAAAAAAAATCTAAAAAGAAGATTGATGCATATCCCTTTTTAGGAGCAGAAACACATCACAACGAAAGCAATTTATAGATATAGTTTATGCAGAAAAACTTTATGTGAATTTATAACTGGAAAATTCATCCAACACTATCAATAATCGATCAAATCCTCCCATGAATAAGTTAACATCAACTTTAAGTTGAGGCATGGCCAAATTTCAGCTCCTCAGGTAGACCATAATTCCTACAATTGCCAAATGAAATCTACAACCATCTTCTTCTTCTACGCAAAAACACAGTGCACAAAAATAACATGTTATAGGGTATAAAAGGCATGATTTTGATGCTAGAATGGTTCCAAGGCATGGCCAAATTTTATCTCCTCAGGTATACCATAATTCCTACAATCGCCAAATGAAATCTACAATTATCTTCTTCTTCTACAACACAGTGCACAAAAATAACATGTTATAGGGTATAAAAGGCATGATTTTGATGCTAGAATGGTTCCACTAGTCAATCTACACTCTTCTAAACACATAATGCCAGGATTGACCACCTCAAAATCTCCATAAGACTTCCCCACCATCGGATTAAACACATCATAGCCGTTGGATTAAACACGTCATAGCTGTCGGCAAAGTGTTGCGCGAGAGTGGTTTCCAATAGTCACGATTTAATTTTCAAATGTCAAACCTACTATTCGCAGGGTGGAAGAATCGAGAAGAGCGCATGGCTGGCTAGCATAACATTTAAAACCATTTTATATTTCCCCTCCAAATGGGGTTGGAATTTCATTTCATCTCTACTCTTCAAACTGATTTTTTTTACGTTTTAAATTTTTATTTTTGGTCATAACGTTCTTTTAAAAAAATTACTTGGTTAAAATTCTTTTATTTATAAATTTTTATTAAAAAAATTAAGTAATTAAAATATTATTTTTATTATATACTTAAAAAACATTAACAAAATTACCTATCAAAAATGACACAAAATAATAAATGATACCCACCAACATTATACAATAGACACTCACCAACATCCGTGATTACCTACTAAAAGTTGTATTTAACAATAGGTTTCAAAGTTGTATTTAAAAATATTTGATGAAAAAAAGACCCATGACAAGCAAAACATTCCAACATTGCCTCCAAAATAAGGACTGTGAGTTAATGGTGATAGGCCCCTCTTTGGGGTGCTCTGAAATTGATTTTTATAATATAATTACCCATTCATCAAAACACTATTTTCAATCATCAAATATCATCTAAACAAAATTAAAGTTCTGTACTCAAGTTAAGTGAGTTATATTAAAATTAAAATAAAGTTTTAAAAAGGATAAAGAAAGTTAAGAGCTTTTTTCTTCCCAGCATATGCTACAACCATATGTTTGAAGACAAAGAGGATTAAATAAGCAACAATTCAACTCATTGTCAAACTGATCCCTTTTATTTGAAAATGATGCACATGGCTTATAGAAAAAGTCATATTTGTAATTATTTAGGGAATTCAACGAATCAAATCTTCAAACGGATTGTCAAGAAATCCATTATGTCGA
>LPNX011142323.1:5895-68774 GCA_001517045.1 Pseudotsuga menziesii | reverse complement strand
CAACAAGGAGGATTAGCATTGTTGCCAAGGAGATTTAAAATTAGGCCTTTGCACAGTTTTCAATGTTTTTCAAGGCATACAATGACAAACATTATGGCAAATCCACTAAAGGGAACAAATATATATTCCCACTTCGACAAACATTTGATGCTTACGGTGAGAAAGTAGGAGTTATTGAGATAAATTATCTCACCTGGTGACTCCACATTAGTTCATACTTTGAAATGATGCATGGTAAAAACCTTGAATTGCATACATCTCTACTACATCTAGATGCTTGGTGACACCATTACACGAGGTTAGGAATCTGATCCTATTTTATGCAGTGAACTAAATCTCATTCTAAAAAATTAGTGTTGTCATTTAACTAAAGATATTTAAAAATTCCCTTCTTCAAGCCACATGTCTATTTTGGGATTAGCATATTTAAAAATTCCTTTAAATAAGGAGTGTTTCTTATCTCTTTCTTTACCATAATCCCTTTTATTCAAAAGGATTGAGCCACCACTTGCATTAGTTATCATCATGTCCAACAGTAAACCTAGCTATGTCAATCCTTGTGTAGTTGCAAGATGTTAGCCCTTAGTATTTCCTAATATTCTCAATCCCTTTCATGATGGGTACTTAAAACACCTTCCAAATTTTAGTGGTAATCGACCAATTACAACGAACACACATATCAATATGTTCCAAGGACCAATACAACATTGATGGTTTAATCATTGAGCATGAGGCTATGATCTCATACACATTTTTATACATTCCTTGGAAGGAGATGCTAGATATTGGTTTAGGAACTTGACAATTAGCTCTATCTCAACTTGGAAACAACTACATGAATCCTTCTTGCACTAATGGGGAAAGAGGAAAGGCCTCATGAAACTCTTTGTTAACGCCCGAAATTGTCACATAGATCTCTATGGTCCAATCCATAATTATACATCATAGTCCCACCAATATTCCCTTCACTTTTACCTTCACAACTAAATTCCACTTAATTTGGTCCAAACCATTATTATTCCTTCCCCCATAAATATAGGGAAGATGGTCATTTATTTTAGAATAATCCCACTCTCTCCAAAAAGGACCAAAAAAGCCTAAAATAAGAATGGGAAAAAAACGATGGACAAATACCATGCACAGTAAAATACCATGGGTCAATACCATAGGTAGAAAAGTATTAGATCATCCTACAAATACATTGTGAAGGTCTCCCTTGAAACACTGGTTACACTTTTTGTCAACTTTTGATCACTTTGTCATCTTTCCCATACTTTTGCCACACCATTCCATGTGTATGTTGAGATTCATCCATACGTTATTTGATTCATTCCCTCTTCTGGAAACCATTAGTGTAGTTGATCGGAGAACTAGACCATGAGAGCTAGCAGACCATTTCCTCAAATGGCTACAGCGACCCATGTTTTTGAAAGGTATGTTGTTATATTTATGTTTTACTAGTTAGATCAAAAAAATAAAATAATAAATAAATATTTGTTGCTTGTTTGTAAGTCAAGGTCGAGAAATATTTTGCACCATGAACTCTACCCTTAGATCCAATCGATCTAAGGTAGGTTCTTTTGCACGTAGTAGGGGATAAAGCCCCACTATAGTTTTGGTGACTCCACTAGCTCGATTCCCTTGGATATTTGTTTTTTTAGTTGTTTTACTAGTTTGTTTTCTTTTTGTACCATCAGTCATCACAGATCTGACCCCCTCGCGATAGATCCAAACCAGTCCCATCATAGTGCCTTCCCCCTGGTCCTAGCTAATATTTTTTCCTAAAAAATCCTGCAGATTCATCCAGATCGCACTTATTCGGTCGAAGGTTGCGACTCAGGTCACACCTTTACGCCCTATAAGAGTGAGGCTAGGTCTCTCCTTTCCCCTCTATAAGTGTGACATGGACTCACATTCTAGATCGTGGTTGTCTAGGCTCCTAGAGTGACCTCGAGCGCATCGGTGACCCTTTTTCATGCAACTTGTCATACAAAAACTCCTATTAAGTGAGACCTTCATATTTCTATGGTTTTTCCCATCTCAGTCGCGGTTGTTTTACATATCTGTGCAACCCTGAACTTACATGTTGTACCGACAGGTGCAGCCTACAGTTTTTGCATTTGTTTTGAGGTGCTTGAGACTCTTTCTAGTGCCCTCGTCTATGTTCTACCCCCTCCCCAACTGTTTGCTTCCAAATACGATTACCTACAAACCCTAGGTTTTTTTTGTAGTCCTCTTTTGCTTGTATGTGAGCCTACCTTAGTTGAGCCTAGTAGTCGGGACCCTCCCCCCACCTGTGTGTTTCCTATATCTTATGCAGTTCCTTATGTTCTCATTTACTTGTATACATTATTTCATTTGGAATAATTAGTTGTTTTGAAAAATATTTACTATCATTTACTATTATTTATGTTTCATCATTTGCATCTGTTTAGTGAGAGCATTGGGGTTTAGAGATTGTACTTCACCTATGCACACAAATCACACCTTAAAATAAATGTTTGGTTCATGATCCCAAGCCAGGCCTAAAATTTCACTTAACACAACCAACATCGTAACCTCATTTGAGGACCACAAAAATAGTGTAGCTTAGTTAGGACACTAGGGATAGGAATCCAAATAACACCTCTTTGTCACTTACATCTGAGAGATAGTTGTTGTCTTCTAGGGAACCAAAATCCTATAGTATTTATTGACACAATCATGACCAATTTATCACAGGGCCTCCCACTCTGTGGGGTTAAGCCGCAACGAAGGGGTTCCATAATTCAGGGTGGAATACCACACTTCATTATGTACTGAATTCTAAACCTTCATAGTCATCCTCGTGCATGCTGAGTAAAATATCGGGTCTTGAGGATGAAAGGGATGAAGTGCCAGGAAACCATCCCGAATGTTTCTTGAACGAGGTAGCATAGTTTCCAGTTTCTTAGGGATCTTTTACCCGAGGTCCCTCTCTATAGTTGGATTCTCTTAGCTTTTGGTTATTCCAATTTGTATTATTTGACTGTGTATTTGACCACCCATCATAGGATACGGTTTTTTAGGAGCTTCCATCTTGTAGTTAGGAGTTTTCCTGGACTTGTACCCCATAGGTTAGTGCGTCATTTTATTTATAGGTAGTGTTTCTTGTTGGCTTTTTGGTCACTCTATTGTATACTCACCTGCTATGACACATTGTTGCAGTTCGATTTTAGAGAGTTCTTGTTGGCTTATGTGCCACCATTTATTATCTATACTTCTGCACAATCGACTGTAGTTGGAATTTTGAGCTTGTGTTTGACACCCTTGGGAATTAATTTATCATATAGAACACCATCACACCACCATTTATCCACCACGCTACTCCTAGATATTTAGGGGGCATACCCCTCATTTTGGTTCCTTTAACCGTCATCATTGGATCCATATTCGGCGTCATTCACCACCTTCATAGTCATACACTGCATCTAAGTCTTATTCAGATCATTATCAATCTGAACCTACCTTTCTCACTGCCCCATATAGCCCCATGGCTAGTGCACCTACCAACCCCTTCGAGGGGTCATGGTTGATAATGGACTTGTGACCGCTCCACCTATCATACTAGGTGTCCCTTATGTCGAACCTATAGGTCTTGGTCCTAGTGGTCCCCTCTCCACCACACACACTATTGTTGGTTCTCTACCCACTAGTGGTGGCCCCACTCCAACTACCATGGTTTACACCATACATTCATTTATGCATGGAGAAATTGGCCTTCCTACCACCATTCTACATATTCACACCATTCTCATGACTACTTCTACTGTCAAAAGTCCTAGCACTATTGTTGGCCCTCCTAGATCTACTCCATGTCCTACTCTATCATTCATGGCTAGTTTCAACTTGCCTTATTTGGCGCAGTTGACAAATGACCCCATCAGTCATGACCCACTATGGTCTCCCATTCCTACTAAAATCCCTTCAAACATCCCTAAGTTTGAGGGATAGGTAGGAGAATACCCTTAACAACATAGTGGTTTTCCTCCAACAACATAGTGTATGACTGTATTTGACTGTGTCTATTCCAATGCACACTCATTAGTGTTGCATCCAAATGGTGCATTGATTTCCCCCATGCTACTTACCCTGAATTTTCCTCATTATCCTTGATGTTCCTTCAGTACTTCCAACTACCCATCTGTTACGATGAGGGCATTGAAATTTTGTTATCCTGTAGATAGAACACTTCTACCCACATCACGAATCACATCCATTAGTGGCGCCATTTCTGTAGCTTGTGTGAAATCTAGTTAGATTATGGGATATTCCTTAATTGGTTTCTTAAAACATTACTCCCCTTATCACCAAGGATGTTTCATTTGAGGGCCCATAAACTGAGGAAGAAGAAATCCTCAAAGCACAACAGTTTAATCTCATCTATTCCCAATCAGGTTATCTTTATACTTCCATACCTGATGCTCCTCATGTTGGCTCCTCATGTTAAGATACATCGAGGGAATCCCATGATGCTGATGGAATCTACGCTCTGTAGAACCTTCCTAATAATCCCATCCCCAATAAACAACAAGGGAAGGGAAGAAGGTATAGAGGTAAGAACCATGGAAAAAACAAACCTCAAGGAGGTGGCAAACAACCCAATCCTCTGAATAACAACAGATCCAATCCCCCTGCAGAGGACCGCCAACATCCACCTCGACCTGGGAAGAACCCTTAGTTGCAAACTAGCCATCAGTACACCATTTTTTAAACTTACGACCATTATACACATCAATGCCCCATATGAATCGAGTCTGCCACTTGTTACAAATTTACAATCAACGTGACCATAATGCAACTGCTCTGAGATAGCCAAATCCAGTACCATAAGGGACTCCACCTATGGTGTTATAGAACTCATTACCAAATCAAGGAATGGTTGCGACTCAACCTTTGGTACCACAAAATATCATAACACCTTCTACAATTCAACCCATAGATCTTGGTGTCCATCATCTTATGACTTTGTCGTCAAAAGTCAACTTACAGACTCAACGAGACCAATATGGATCCACCATAGAAACTGTTAATCCCTCCATGACATCGACCTCCACCTCTCTTGATATGTCCTTACATTTACCAAGACACCCCATGGATGGGACTGCCAAAGTCCCTAAGTTTCCTTTGCGTCATGTTGTGAACAATTCTACTGCTAGAGATGCTCTAAATTATAGTATCGTTGATTACTTGTCCCAATCTCCCTTTCCCATGTATGCTTTGGAAGTCCTAAGAACTTGTCCTTCACAATGAAAATCCTTGTTACCTTATTTAGGTGTCGTCGAACCCTCTAAATATAAGTTGATCACGTATGACTTGGATCAAGGTGAACCTTGGACCCTTTCATCCATAGCCTTCCAGGTTTCTGTCGTTGTTCAAAATTTGGTCATTCATTGATGTATCATTAACAAGGGATCATCCACTTGCATTATGTCAACCTTCATATGGAAAAATCTAGGATCCCCAACCCTTCAACCATAAACCACCACCCTATGCGCCTACGATGGTTGTGTGTTCCCAACCGCAAGGAGTTCTCATGAATGTCCCCATTGAGTTGGAAAAAAAACTGTGTTGACTAAAATCAATGTTATGAATGCCCAACTAGATTACAACCTCCTCCTTGGACGTAGTTACATGTACGCAATGCCATCTATTTCTTCTACCATCTTCCAACTCTTGATGTTCCTTCATGATGGGAATAACATTACTATCAACCAACTGATGCATTACGATCCTAAAGGACCGACCACCCCAAAGCATGTCCTTCCTACTATTGAAACCACCATTGACAACGTATCCATCCCTTCCATCTCTGTCATTGGTCCAAGCCTTTTTACCAATGCCCCTTTGAGGGATACATTTTTGTCCCTCCCTCCTCCCCTTTCTATGACTGACATATCGGATTTGTGCACCATCACATTTGGTGACATTGCAACCTCCTCACAACCTTAGCCGCAACTCCAACCGCAGAACCTGGGAAATTATTGGGGTTCATTTTCCATTCACACCATCCCGTTTCTCTTTCAAACCTCTAGTATTGTGAGTAAACTAGTCATGGCTACTCTTAACCTTCTAGGATTCACTTTGGGAATTCTAGTGTGGTACATCGACCCACCCAACTCCACCCAGACACCACAAATCATGCTGAAACCAGTCCAACCTATTGAGACGGTGTCACACCCACTTCCTAGTACACAAGCGACTACTCCTGCATCTACTCCTACACCCCTTCCTCCTATGAAGACATGGGGAAAGGAACTAGAAGCCCTCGTAGAGACACATCCACCTCCTACTTGTTCCTTATGCGATATCCTTAGTCATGTAACACAAAATTGTCTCTATTTGTTGTTTCTTTGCAACCACATGCACACACTAGTTGATACTGACGACACTCAAGTTATTCACGTACCAAACATCCCCACGGTTAAAAACAAAAAATTACAGAAAAAACACTCATGTGCAGTGTGTGGCTTTTATGGTCGTCATTCCTATCATTTCACAAACTTCCATGATTATCAACCTCTCCACATTAAAATCCTCCAGCACTCTCTTGATTCTGAGGCCACTGTCCTTGAAGAAATCCACCCTCTGGTTTCTTCTTCACCTACCACCAATACCATTTTTATGATCTCCACCTTCCAAAATCCTTCCTCCACATCGACCATGAATGATCCCTATCATCTATCTTCATGATACTTTCATAACAATGAAGAGATCCTTGCATCTCTCACTACTCCATATTTTCCTTTGGATGACCTACACCATCGCTCATTTTTCATCCCTGACGAAACTTCGTCACCGTCAGATTAGTTCTCCGTCGAATCAAAATAATTTATCCATGGAATTCTCGATTGGATTAAGAACCCAATATCAAACCCCGAAGCCTTTGAAGAAGGTAAAATGGCAAATATCTCACCAACCATCCAAGTCAACATCTCAATGAAACCTGGGATAGTTTAGAATATCATGCTCAGTGCTTCATGGTCTCCTGAGGAAGTCACTACCTATAAGTAACTCTTTCAAGGGTTTTGTGATGTTTTCGCTTGGTCCGACACTGAAATTCTTAGCATTGATTCATATATCATTAAGCATACCATCGACACATGGACCAATGTTTCCCCCATTCACAAAAAAAAACGACCCATCCACCCATCAAAGGACCCTTCTGTTAAAGATGAGATAAAAAAATTGTGCAAAGCAGGATTTATATACCCCATTGTGTATACCACTTGGGTTTCCAATCATGTTCCCGGCATTAATAAACAAGGAACCATTTGTGTGTGTATTGATTAAGTTCCATGCTTTGAATTTGGCCTATCCTAAAGACAACTTCCCTACTTTTTTTATGGACCAAATCATAGATGCTTGTGCCATCCATGATGTCTTTTCCTTCATGGATGGTTTCTTGGGTTACAACCAAATCCATATCTGCAAAGAAGATCAGTATAAAACCTCCATTATCACCCCCTGGGGAAATTTTATGTATCATGTCATACCGTTTGGGCCATAAAAATGTTGGATCTACGTTTTACCGGGCCATGAACTTTTGCTTCCACGACCTCATTCATATTATCCTTGTCTATTTGGACGACCTTACAACTCAATCTCGGGAGCGTTCTCAACATTTGGAAGAATTAAAAAAATTATTCCTTTGATGTTACAAATATAATGTCCGCCTGAACCCTCTCAAGTGTGTGTTATGTGTCCTAGTGAATCGCTTAGTAGGATTCATCGTGTCCCCAAAAATGGATCACTATGGATCCATTGAAGGTTCAACTCATCCTAAATATTCTCCCTCCATGCACTCTGCTTCAATTGCATAGCCTTGAAGGAAAGGACAATTTACTTCGTTAGTTTATCCCATATTATGCAACGAAAGTATATGGATTCTTACACGTGTTCTGTACCAACATTCCTTTTGTGTGGGATGAGCAAGCACAACCACTTTCGATGCATTGAAAAAATATTTAGCTTCCTATCCCTTGTTGTCTCCTCCTGAATTCGCCAAGGATTTTCTCCTCTATGTATCTATATCTAAAAATGTTATCACTGGAGTCCTAATTCAGGAAGACAATGCTCACCAAGAGCACGTGATATATTAAGTGAGTCAAAAAATTTATGGACCACCATTACATTACTCCCACGATGAGAAAATGGCCCTTTCCATCGTCTTTTCAATGTAGAAGCTATGTCATTACATCCTTCTAATCTTCACCAAAGTTGTGGCCTATTCCAATCCCATGCATTATATCTTGATCCACCTCCCAAACCAAGGTGATGACGCAAAGTGGATTTTCATCCTTCAAGAGTACGATTTGGAATTTGTAACACCCAAAAGTACTAAAGCTTTGGTGTTAGGATCCTTGATGGAAGACCTCCCATCATCATCTACCTCGCCTCTTATCATTGTTAGTCTTCTTGATGAATTATTATTTTTTCATATCTGCTGAAGAGTTGTGGTATGGGGCCAGCCTCCTTTACTTGTAGAACCATAAATTTAGGCCCCATTTAAGCCGTGAATATTGTCATCGCATTCGGCATTAATATACTTGATATCTCATCATGAGTGATGTCTTATATCTCCATGGCATTAACATAATATTGCATCGTTTCCTCGCTCATGATGAATCCAAAAAAGTATTGAATGAGTGTCATAGCGAAGCCTATGGTGGCCACCTCTCCAGTTTGGTTACTTCCCAGGAGATTTGTCTCGTCGGTTATTTCTAACCCACTATCTTTGATGATTGCATTTAAGCAGTAAAACATTGATGAAATTGACAAATATTTTACCTAAAGGAAAAGATTGCTCCTACGCCGCTACATCCTGTTATTAGAGTCGGTCCCTTCTGTAAGTGTCCGATTGACTTCCTGACCTATAACCCTCCTTTAGCTAACAACCATAAATACATCATTGTGGTTGTTGATTACTTCACCTGCTGGGTTGAAGCCATTCCTACCTTCAAATGTAAGGATGATACTACGACACTCTTCTTTTTAGACCTTGTTATCATTTTTTTCAGTGTACCCCTCCAGTTAGTCTCAGACCATGGTTTTCACTTTGAGGATGTTGTTTGGACAAAGCTCTCTGCTATGTTGAAGTTTGAACCCCGGTATTCCTCTTCTTATTATCCTCGGGGAAATGGCCAAGTTGAGGCTATCAACAAGATCCTCAAAACCATGCTCCAACGAATGGTGGACAAACACAAGACCAACTGACACTTCTTTCTCTTTTTTTCCCTCTAGACCTATCGAACATCGACTAAAACTGCCACTAATTTTATGCCATTTCATTTAGTCCATGGTATGGAGTCGATTATTCCCATTGAATGGAAGATTCCATCACACTGCCTTTCCATTGAACTTCTAACTAATACTTCACTATTGGAAAATTGCCTACTTATGCTTGAACAAACTGATGAGGACTATTGCGCTGCTCTCCAAATGATCCAAGTAGCTAATTCCTAGTTGAAGTCCCATTAAGAATCCCACATCCACCCATGCACCTTTAATGAGGGGGATCTTGTTCTCATCTACAATCAATACCATGATAAGATTGGAAATGGGAAGTTCAAATCCATTTGGTATGGCCCTTATGTCATCCATTGTTGTCTCTACAAGGGGGCATATCTCCTTGCTAGCTCTAACAATCACCTCTTGAAGAATCCCTGTAATGGGATCTGCCCCAAGATATTTTATTCCTAAGTCGACCACCTGCATACCCTTGTATCATATATTATCCTTCTTTTTTTGTATCATTTTTACCACAAGTCTCATAATTTGTTTCCTTGGTTGTTCCATATGGATCCTACCTTTCCCTCCTATGTTGGTTTCGCCGATAGTGCAACTAGATGGTCTCCAATTCTCACCTCGGTTGTGTGGATAATTTGTTTCTAGTCACATGAGTTGATCCATATCGACGAAATGTGTGTTGTCATTTCCACCAACAACCAAGTTGAGTATGATGTCGTCGCTGGTATCCTGAGCGTCGCCCTTCACTTGGGTATTTGTCACCTTGATATCTTATTATAGTCCGAACTGCTTCTCACCCAGTTGAATAACTGTTATTGGGTATGTGATTCCTGCCTCTTTAGAAAGTTCTGTTGCACTAGAAACTTGGTTAAACATTTCGAATCCATTTCATTCACGCATCTTCCTAGAAGTTTCAATAGTGTAACAGATCAAATGGATAATGACATTCTAGAGTGGTACATCAATCACTGCATGTGATAAATAAACTACACCATGTATCATCATATAGTCATGCATACATATTTCATATACATCATATAGGTATTGTCATCATCATAAAAAGATACTCATAAAACACATAAAAACAAAAAAATTAGAATCTACATGCATTCATATCATAATGTCATAATTATTACAAAAAATAGAATCTCCAGACTTCCTCATCATACATATCATACAAAAATTCCCCATGCTCAAATACATTGGGAGAAACACCACATGATGCTAGTTCGAGTGATCATCCTCCTCGTCCGAGCTCTCCTCCTCCATCGAGAGTGGTTGTAGCCTCCTTCCATGGGTCGTATGCCTTTAAGGGGGTCGTAGCCTCCTTCCACTGGTAGATGGTAAATAGGGTGTATAAGAATCCTTTTAGTAATAGCTGATAAAGGAGGGGGGCGTAGCTTCCTTCCAATAGCTTTTAGTAAATAGGGTGTAGTACCATCTTTGACTGTAGTAGCATGCATAAACTATTTGTAAATATAATTTTGCAGTAATAGGAAGTATTAGTGGTTTTCCTAATTGGGCTTCCACCATAAAAGTTGTGTTTCTTGTGTCTTGTTGATCATGTGTGTTAATGAATAAGTTAAAAGTGGTTTTAATTGTTAAAAGCTAATAATACTGATTCCCCCCCCCCCCCCCCCCGCCTCTCTGTATTATCCAAATTTCAAAAAACTATATATATGAATTCTTCTTACTATGTAGAGTTTGTCATTGCTAAAAAAACCCGTAGATATTGGAATGTCTCCCTTTCCAATGGTTTTGTAAAGATGTATGATATCCAATCTTTAGACCTACAAAATTGTAAACAAATTTCTTTGTTATTTACCAATTCTCTGATGAAATGATACCTGGTTTCAAAATGCTTAGTTCTCTTGTGGAACACATGATTATTTGGCAATGTAATGGTTGAATTGTTTTCATAGTATATTGTTGTGGGTTCTTCTTAGATAAGAAAAAATTCCTTTAGCATTATGCACATCCAAATAACTTCACATGCAACTCTTATCTACAACATACTTTGCTTTTGATGATGACAAAGTTACAATGGGATGTTTCTTCGAATCACGTGACACAACACTTGTATGAAAATGGAATGTGTATCTAGGTGTGATTTTCCTATCATTCATACCAACTCCACAATCACTATCAGTATATCCAACAAGCTTGAAATATTTGGAAATTGAATACAAAATACAAAAATCTTTGGTGCCACTCACATTTCTCAGAATTCTTTTTCTTGCTTGCCAATGAGTCTCTTTTAGTGACTCCATAAACCTTGAAATCATAATTAATCCATACTTCAATTTTGGTTTTGTCGTAGCAAGATACATATGGATACCAACTATCCTTTTAAACAGTGTAGGATATACATTTGATCCATCATCATCCTTCCTCAATTTTAATCCTATTATTACTAAAGTTGGGGTAGACTTGAAATTTACCATTTTAAACCTTTTCAAGAATTCATTTGCATACTTGGATTGAGAGATAAGAATACCATTTTTGGGTTGATGGAATTCAATTCCCCAAAAAAATTCATAAGCCACAAATCAGTCATTTTCAATTCACTTTCCATGAGTGGTCTAAAATGTTTTGTTCCAAAATCACTAGTAAATATTAAATCATCTACATACAAAAAAAAAAAACATGTTACGTTTCTTATTGAATTTGATGTACAACGTTGGTTCACATTCACTTCTATGAAATCCATTTTGAATAAGGTAGGTGTTAGCATCTGTGCTAAATTTGAATATTTTTACAAATGCATCCACACTAGTTCTCTACTAAAAGAGTGAGACAATAAAAAATGAGGGGTAGGGGAAAACAAATTTCATGTCCTATGACTTAGAGGTATGCAGAAAAGGGTTTGAAGTTGCTTGAGAGGCTTATTCCTAAGTCTGAATGTCAAAAAAATAAAAATAAAATCCTTAGGAACGACCTTGAAAATATGCCTAAGTAAGGAAAGACTGATCAAGGTTAAAAAATGATCGATATGGACGGCCTAGATGTAAAGAAGAGAATATCTAAGTCCACAAATCATTTCTTCCAAGGAAATATCAGGAGCAGGAAAGAGGAAAGGGAAAGTCTTGGTCGTGAACATTGGTAAACCAAACTTCTACTTGTTGCAGTTTGAGATTCGATGACCCATAATGTTTCTGCCAAAGATCAATGATCCAACAAAAGGAGGAAGAGGAAAAGGAAAATAAGCTTGGTTTTGAAAGTTAGAATCTCGATTTCCAACTTCTGTAGTTCAAGATATGATGGTCAGGGAGATCTTCTGCATAGATTAATGAATCAAAAAGAAACAAAGGGTGGAAGCGGAAAGGTTAAAGTTTCAGGTTGGTAAACTTGGAAAACCCTATTTCTTCTTTTTACGATCCAGATCTGATGGCTCAGAGCACTTCCACCAGAGATCGACGGATCAGAAAGAACAAAGGGGCAGATATCGAAAGGCAAAAAACTTAAGAATTTGATCGTGAAAATTTGAAATTCTGGATTTCGTGATCTGCTTGATCGACAGTCCGGAACGCTTCCATTGAAGATCGACGATCCGAAAGAGAGCAGAGTGGTGGATATCAGAAGGCAGAAAAAATAAGGATTTGGTCATCAAAGGATGGCGTTTTGCATTTCATCATCCGCTAGATCGATGGTCTGGAGCGCTTTCTCCAAATATCGACGGTCAGGAAGAGAGCAGAGGGGCGGAGATCAGAAGGAGAAAAGCTTAAAGATTTTATCATGGAAAGCTGAAGTCACTATTTCTGTGATCCACAAGATCTACAGTTGAGAGAGATTCTACATAGATCAATAGTGTGGAAAGAAAGGGCGGAAGCGAAAAAGGTAAAGGTATTTTTTATTAAAAGTTGAAATTTCAGTTTCCATCTTCTCAAGACTGCAAACTTGATCTCGGATCAACGTATGAGAATCAATCCTACGGATATCAATCATGTGGAAAGAACAACTAGAAAGTGAAAAAGTGGAAAGGAGGACAACACAGGATTTTGGTCAAATAGAAGCCCATTTTTTGTTTTCTGTAGACCTCAGATCAACGGCTGAGGATAAATATGTCTGTAATCGACGGTGTGGAATGATAAAGGGATGAAATGATAAGGCGGGAGAGGAAAGAGATAAAATTGAACCCCGAGAAAGATTTCAACCCATTTTTTGTGTTTCACAAACCCCAAATCGACAGCTGAAAATGAATCTTGAGGTAAGATCCACAGTCCAAAAGAATTTTCATAGGAAAAATACAGGGAAGGATAAAAAACTATTGTAGGCCAAGCGAAAATGCTCTGAAATATCATTATCGTCAAGCGATCCTGAGTCCCTATTGTCATATTTCCCTAATTAATCCATCATGTGCATCCTAACATGCTTTTCTATTTTGTTTTGTGATCATGGCGAATCCGCTAGATCATAAGTTGTTAGGATTTTATGATCATTCGGGTTTGATCCCCATTTTATAACTAATTTTGGTGCCCTATTTCTAGGTTGGTCTTGGGAGCCCAATACTCTATAAATATACCCTCGAAATAGTAAGGAAGTGTTGGAACTTTCATTTAGAATCCTTAGTGCTTGGGTTTTGTACCTCTGTTATTTTATTGGAAACTTTAATTAAAAATATTCTCTGAATTTTCTGAGACTTGTCAAATTGTTTGTTGTTCAGTCTGTGTTTCCTGTATTTCCATTTTCATTTCTATGTTTCCTGCTAATACGTTTCTAGATTGTATGCATGGAATTTGTTTCTGCTAACGCTCCTTCCATCAGAAATTGTATTTGTTATGTGTCTATAATGGTTGTGATAGAATTCATCCATTGATAGATGCTCTGTTTGAATTATTATCCCTTGTTATATTTTTCCTAAAGGTGTTCCTATAGATTCATCCATTGATAGATGCCTCTATTTTCACTGGGCTCTTTCCACATTTCTATTTATCACCACTTCAAGATAATTTGATTGAACATTATAGCCACGTTGCCTCAGATTCCATAAGAAAATCATGACTCATGATTGTTGTAAGCCCCTTGAATATTTTCAGGCCATGACTCCATTACCCAATGGTATTTCTTTTATGTCTGTTTTACATTCTTTAAATTTGCAAATATCCCATTCCTATTAAATATATAGCCTTCTGAATGCTTGCTTAAATCCATATGTATATGTGAATGAGTTTGTGACATAGAGAGAGCCCTCTATGAATGTATAGGCTAAAATAGAATCTACAAGATTGGTTGAATTAGTTACCCCTATGACTTCCTACCACAACCATAAGAAAATTACAGGGTGATAACATCTTGGCGCCATTGCCGGGGACTAATCACTATTATCTCCTTGGGAAAACAACATTTTCCTATTTCTAAGATCTCATTGAGAAGTCAATCATAGACACATACTGGTTGTACATGCTTTAGTGAGTCCACACAATTTTGAATGTGAATCCACTGGGAAATATCGGCAGCTAGAAGAACCAACGCAAGGAGAAATATTGATGCTTAATATTTCCAAGATATTTTTTATCCAGATAGTTTGATTCGAAGGGATAATATGCTACAAAGGTTAGTAAGAACTCTTTCCTTCACTACTGAAGGTGTTGTTTCTATTAATGATATATCTGAACATTGTAATGAGGATTTTGTCCTAGATTTCCCTAGGACTAAATCTGAGTCTAGCCTCTATGAGGTGGTTTCTGATACCTTTGCATTTGATTTCCCCCATATTTCCTAGTCACCCTAGACCTTAGAGCCTCTAGGTAAGTATTTCCAACACTTTCCTGACCCAGAGTTCCCCACACTTACTTCTAAATTAACCATGTTAAATTCCACTGTCATAAGGAAATCTGCTACCACATATTTGTTTCCCACTGCTTCCAAGCTGAATCATCCTTCATCTTCTAGCTATGCAGTTCCTCACAGCACACTATTTTTTTCTATCACACCACCTTCTATCCCTCTTGGAAACCCCACTGTAACCCCAAGGATGGCTAGGTTTTCCCCTTTACAACTCCATGTTGCTCTTCATGATCTTCCCCTAGGATATGGCCAAGAGACTGGAAAAAAATTGGAGGAGGTAGACTATGATGATGTGAAAGTCAGATTGTTTTCCCAATGTCTTGCTGGAGAGGCTAGAATATGGTTCACAAACCTTCTAGACCACTCCATCCTAAACTATCAAGCCTTTGAAGACACCTTCAAGGACAAATGGGAAGACCAGAAGAACCCTAATATGTATATGTCCCAATACCCTTAACTTTTGATTTGTTGTGTGTGTGATTTACTTTGCAGTATTTAATCTATTGATCGAATTGTGTTGATAGTATCAATGTGTTTGCAACTAATTGACTTATTGTTTCTGAATAATTGATTTCTTGTTCCATTATTTTTAACCATAAATTGTAATTATAGAATGGTATGTTAAAAAGCGTATCTATAGTCATGTTATGTATTACGTTTGTCTTGTAATTTATTTAATTTACAATTTCTTCGGATCTATGTAGTATTAAATTTCCATTGAATTTCACACTCATCAGTTGCTTCTTGGATTTTATCATTTTTTGTAAACTGTACTTTCTCTACAGAATCCTTTAAGCTTTCATTAATACATGATCTATATTTCCCATCATCAATCTCTATCATAAATTCCTCTTTCTTTGTATATTTATCATCATACTCCTCACATTTCTCTTTCACTGCCCGAGTAAAGTCAGTTTAAGCCTTTCGACGACATTTGGCTGAAAAATTATTTTTAAACTCATAGGTGAATGCTTAAACATCAGTAGGAGCACAAAAACCAATGCAAAAGAAGCAAGAAAAAAAGAAATAAATAAACCAAAGCCACATGCTTGGATGGTTGAGAATCCATTTTTTAAATACTGTCACTGTAATACCGTTTCATGTGGATGGTCACAGAGCTAATATTGTAATCAAATATGTCTGTGGATTTTAGATGTCTTTTTGAATGTCTTTATTACTATTGTATTGTCAGATAACATATTATAAATGCCTTTTCTTATAATGTGATATTTAGCAGGGAAATTGGTTTTGTTATTTGCTCAACTAAAGGATCAACAGTAGATTTCAAAAATCCTGTCAATCCCATTGAAGAGCATAAGGTTGCAACTAAGTACTATAACTCAGAGGTAATATTCCTAAACTCTTTAGACTATATCATATTTATGACGATTTTCTTTTGGAAATAATATAAAAACTAGACTTAATTAATGTCATTGCTCACTCAAAATATTACGGGTCCTCAGTTAATAGTATAATAAGAAATAGTGTAATTTTTTTTTGTTATCAATTATAAAGGTTTTAATGTGGAATTCCATTTGTTATTGGTAGAAGCTTAACATAGTATATTGTCTTTAGACTGTCCTATTTGAGATGATTGATGAAGGATATATATTTCAGAATTAACATGCATGCTTTTCATATAAAATAAACATCTTAGATTTGTTTGAGTATGTTTGTGTCCCAAATATTTCAAGGAATTGTCTAATATATGTAAACTGTGACATTGATTCAACTTGGACAAACCAAAATCCTTGCAAGTCCTTGTCCTCATATGACAAGGCCAGTAATTCTGGAAAATATATTTAAGAGACTCTGTATCTGATGTGTTAAAGACTAATATGATCATCTTGGATTGCAGATTCATGCAGTTGCATTTTATTTTCCACCATTTGTTAAGAAGGAACTGTAGTCTTTAGGGTTTAGGGTTTTAAACTTTAGTACTATAGGGTTTTGGAAGTCTTTCCATTAAAAAACAAAATTTAAGGGGATAGGTGGGTCAATAAAGAACTGGAATTTTTGGGACCTCTTTCAAAATTTCAGGATCCACTTAATTTTTCATGGGATCTGTTTCATAGGCTCAGTTTCCATTTCCTTCTCCAGGGATCTTCTTCCATGGTGGATTCAAGGTGGATCTTGGTGGATTTGGATCAGAGCCACATATCCTACACACAAGGGCGGCACATCTGGTATCAAAACCGGTGGTAGACCTGTAAAGTTAATTCATTTTCATTTTCATAATGATATTAGAATAGAATTTTTGACATGTTGTATCCTATCCACTTTACAAACATAGACATATCTCCCATTGTTTGATACTCTTTGTCAAGGGTTTTAAGGTTTCTGGTATTTTATTTCCCTTGGTATCTAATGAATGTTACATGAAACATACCCATTTTCCTTTGTTAGGAAAAAACTGCAGCCAAAACTCTATGTATTCCCCATCCATGTGTAGTTTTCAACTACACACTTAATTGTCCAGCCACCTTTATAAATTTCATTGGAGCTTTTTTAGTTTCATGTTGTCAAATTATCATAGTGATCACACCACTCACTAAATGGGTTGTAAAACTTTTAGACTACAAGTCGAGAGTTTCTTATGTTATTGGGAATGGTTTTAGGGTTTTTGATGTTAATATTGAGTGTTTAGCCATGTTTTGGACATCATGTAGAACCTTTATGTGACTGTCATATAGTCATAATCACACATTGAAGACCCTGTGACATATAGTCATAATCACACATTGACCATATCCCATGTAGACTCTATAGACATTTTGTAATAGTTGTACAATACTCATTAAATTATGTTTAAGGCATTTGACATAATATACATCAGACATAATTTTTTTCTCCCCCTATTTGGTTAGAATACCAACAGTTCCTTTTCCAAAAACAATGAATTGGATATTGTTTGCAAGTGTGACCTTAGTTTGAACTAATTTATCAAGATAATAAAATAATTTTAAACTACCTGTCATATGACTACTATATCTTGAATCGAAATATCAGATACCACATTAGATTGCTTATACATCATTACATTCAACTCTGGATGCACATTCCAAAATCATTGTGCTTGTCGAAGTTCTAGTATTATTTGGTTCGTTTCGACCTTGCTTTCTTTGGTCATAATGCTTCTTTTTCATACATATAAAAAATTCCATATTTCTTGCAATAATTACTTTGTAATTTTTATTTATTCGCATCTGGGGTTTTGATTGTGACCTCTATTCACAACATTTCCAAGATTTCTACTGTGTCCTCCTCTAGAGAAACTTCTTCCTCTGTCTCTAGAATTAGATATCCTCCTTCCTCTTCCATGGATTATGAATGACTATGCTACAAATGTACCTTCTAATGATGTGTTTAATATATTTATTTTTTGTTCATGATTGATAAGAGAGGCTTGCAATTCATCAATGATACCCTGGGACAAATCTTTCTTTTCTTCCAGGTCACAACTAAAGCTTCAAGCTTTAGGGGAATAATTCTAAGAACTTTATCAGCAACCCTTCTATCATCTAAGGATTATCCATGGCATTTCATTTTATTTATCAATCCCATAACTCAAGTATAAAATAATTCTACTAACTTTGTATATTTCATTGATACATATTCAAATTATCTTTGAAGAATCTACAATTTAGCAGTCTTTACCTTGTTTAAATCTCAATAGGAGGTTTCCAATGTGTCACATGGGACCTCCTTAGCGGTATTTACTACTGCTACTCATGGGATTATGCTTTCATGCATTGCTTAATGTATTTAAAATATAGTTTTTTCTAAATTTCTTTCTATGTTCTCTTATTCATATCCATTTTGAACTATCTCCCATGCATATTGTCCTTTGAACAAATCCTTCATAGCTAAATACCAATATTGATAATTATTTCTTGTAAAAATTGGTGCTTGTATATTTGAAATTTGTGCAAAAGAAGTGGAATTCATTCTTTAATTTTAATTTTCTTAAAAATAACCTTATTTTCTTGAAAAGAGAGCTTCTTCTATCCTAAACCTGCTCTGAGACTAGATCAAGGAAAACCTTTATTATGCATTTTACTGTGCAAATTTACTATTTTAACCTTTTGTGGCAATCTCTAGTTTGCTCGGAAAATTACTATACAATATTCACAATATTATTTTCTACAACACTTTTGCACAATAATAAAATATTTAACTTTTTTTTATAAATTATAATTCCACTTCCTCATAATAAAATATATTTATGGCACAAACATGAAAGTAAATACCTTTTACTTTATGAACCTTTTACGAACCCAAAAACATGAAAAATAATTTGATTTATTCATAAAAGAAACATATAAAATATGTGCGACATGAACTATGCTTGTAATTAACACATAAAAACATATTACCATTACAAACCAGAATCTACAACTGCATACATAATCACTTTTGAATTCACTTAATTCATAGAGCTTGGGCTCTTGGTGATTTCTGAGAATTACGAGCTTGAGCTCTTATACCTTCTTCAACTCCTCCTTCTCTTTCTCTTGTTCTTCTATTATTCTCTTTTAAAATGTATTTGATTTTACTGTCATATACACTAGCACCAAATTATCTTGGAATATACCATAATTCACATTTAAGGCTATAATAATTTTATGACTATTATTTACTTGAAAAAATTGACTTATGAAATACTATGTGGCTAAATAAATATTAGGAGACAGGCCTGGAATTTCAAATTTCTTGTACCTATCAATGAATATTTAATAACGGTTTCAATTTTTTGTGCCTATCATTTTACGTTTTAAGCAATTTCATTAAGTGTCAATTTTTTTTTTGTAGCCTGTCATTGGCATGTAGAAATTACGAGCAATGCAAAGCAACCTGACATAAGTATACAAAACACAACACAACACTACACATTATAGCAATATTGTTTTAAACTAGCAAGACTCAACACAACGAGGAAGAGTAATTACGAGAAGAGTAACTATGAGCAATGCAGACATTGTAGCCGGCCCAACACAATGGGAAAGGGTAACTAGCTAGGGTAGACTAGGAATGATAGGTATTAATATTTTTGACGGGAAACCTAAATTCATAAAAGTCAAACAGACATTTTAAATATTTTTTCAAGTGTCAAAGTTGACATGTTCATTTTAAACTTGAATGTCAAATACGTGCAAAAATGAAAACAACGTTCTGTGGCACGTCAAATTCCAAGCCTGCAAAGAGACATATTGATTGAGATTGTTGTACTTATACGGAATCTGACTAAGTTCACGAGGATTTGACATGCATCAACTCGTAATCTGATTGTTGTACTTATACGAAATCTGACTATGTTGTGCATTTACATGTCCTGAGCGTTCACATATCACATATATATGGTTTGCTACAAGAAAATGGAACCGCGACTCTGACTGAGTTGGAAAGGATTTGACAGACATCAACTCATAATTAAGTATTTCCAACAACTCTCTTCGTGCTCTTCTATGTTGTACATTTACACGTCCTGAGTGTTCACATATAGATGGTCTGTTATAAGAAAATGGAACTACGAAAATTCATGATTGGTGTCACTTCCAAACACTCTTATTGATGATAAACCAAAGAGATTCCACAAGATGTAGGTCAATATGCCCATGAGTTTCAAAACAACCTACACACTGGTTTCCAGGATGTATTTGAAAAGATGTGAAATGATGTATTTTAAAAGTTAAATATTGCGCTCCATGAGATCGAGCCACGACTCTCCCTTCTAGTGCAGAAATCACCCTTAAACTAAGGTAAGGAACCATACGAGGTTTTATAACTCACCCTTCAATTACTCAACTGAGGCAACTAACAATGCGAGGTTGCATTAAATTCCCTTGAACTTGGCCTTCAATTGAAAAAAAATGGAGGATATTGAAGATGTGACATGTAATACCTCTATTTTCACCCTCAAAATTTATTGTCTTCATATGTAAATATTGTAAATATGTGATGTATGGTTCATAGTGTGGAGCTCAAGACCAAGGCATTGCTAGTGAATACCTATAATTATAAAGGAAATTAATTTATGTTTGACAAGGCATGTTTTAGTAAGCCACGAAAGATGCAAAAACATGTAAATATTCACAATATTAATAAACATGTCCAAGGTTTTGGCTATGGAAGAAACATGATGGTGCCCACAAGAAGCTGCTACCCAAATATGATGCAATGAGAGCACGTGAGCGGAAAAAAAATGTGAACGTGCATGCACGCTTGGATGTGTGCATGCGCTCTTGCTTCGACAGTGGAAAACCTCCATGTTGGATTGTCAAAGTGGAAAATATAAGCGTGAATGCACCCCTAATGATGCACATGTGTGTATGTGCATGCACGCATATGTGGACGCGCGCATGTCCCTGTTTTTAAAAAAAAACAGTGAACAATTTTGTTAATTCACAATCGACCGATGAGCACTCAAGCCACCAAAAACAACGTCCCAGGAGGCTAAAATGACACCCACAAAACCCAAAGGAAGTGTCCAAGCAGCCTAAAATGACACCCACGACGTTGGAGTAAGGTAGATGGAGCAATATTTGCATTTTTTTGTTTATTTTAATGTTTTTTATTGTTTTTCAAATAAAATACAAAATTAAAAAAATTTGCAAATGAATTGAAATGGAAATAATTTGATATTGTAGATACAAATTACCTAAACATAATGACAAATACCAATGAACCATCCCAAGAAATGGGTGAAACAAACCAATCGGAGGACACAATAAACCTCGAAGATAAATTACATGGGGATTTAAACCAATTAAGAATACTGAGTAATGAACTGAAGAACACCATGGAACCCTCTCGGTTTTCCCCTGCCTCATCACTACAAAACATAATAGAGTCCATCAACCTTTCCCACAGTGAAATAATCAATTTGATCCCATATAGGGCTCGAATGAGAGAACATTATGGCATAGGTATATCCAAAGAGGATATAAAAACCTGAATATCACAAAATCCCAACTATGGAGAAAATATACAGATCCAAGAATAGGACAACCTCCATATGTGAGGAAGAGGTGAGCTTGCATGTACTGGTGTAATTACGAGCCATGAATAGAAAACTGGAGGAAGATATGGTTCATCGTTTTTGACAAGCCTCCATGCAACAATGTCGAGGTCCCACAGTATTTTCTCAGGAAACTATGGGCTAAGTTTGTGTTAGGGTTCCATGTGAACTACTTCGACATCACTGAGTTGTAGGGCATTGGTTTTGGCTCAGCCCAAGATAGACCTCATGCCCACTGGAACCCACTCAAAGGACCTCATGCACCTAGGTGAGAGCCAAACCCGCTTCCTCAACCCCCTGGGTTAGGTAGCGTGCTAGATGATATCCATGAGTCCGTTAGATGTTCCACATGACATCTTCTCAGGTATACCACATTTGTGGCTATGTCCTTGCAGAGAGAGCAGGACCACCCTAAGAGACACACTTCTGCATAGTCTACTGGTGGTGGGTGAGGACGAGAAGCTACAGGTGGTATCTAGGATGATCCACCGAACTCGATGGGACCAGTGCCACATCATTGTTCTTATTGTGGGAATCCATGCCATGTTCCCACGCAGGAGCATGCCACAAAGAGCTACGTACACTAGGTTAGTTATTGTTGTATTTAATGTTCAAGTGTTGATTATATGTTATGTAATCTCATAATTTCTAATAAATTTAACTTAGAATCAGATGTTGAAGACTTGATTTGTTTTAATGCACAGCTATTCTATGCCAAGTCTCCAACACTTGGGTGGGAGGACGTTGGTTCCTTTAACCTAGATGGAGCCATGGCAGCTGCAGAGGACATCACGACACCATACACACAGGTATGTTTCTTTCAGTAATTAAATTTAATGTTAGTAGTTAATCTTGTCGTCCAATGTAGTTAATACTTAGTAATTGAATCTAAATATTTTGTGTTTTCACAGGTGTTCGTAGGAGTGAGTGACCAGCCATCCTTGCAGGGGATCAACAAATCCCCTCATGAGCAGGTATCGTGTAATGAAGTATAAATTTAATTTCAGTTTTGATGGATTATATTTGTATAGTTATATTTTTTATGTACTAATATACGAGGATATGAATATGTATGCAGGTCCGAGTACATAGGCATGTCGGTGTCACTATCTCTCCGTCGACTGCCTTTCTCCCACCATATATGCTAGGTGTAGCCCCTGGAATACATGTCCCTTTCCCTGCATCCCTCCCCACCAGTTTCCATCAATTGATTGCCTCCCATCCACCAACACACTTCCATCCAACCCCCCCTTCTTCATCACAGCCTTCACTCACTCCTTCCAACCCCACCCATCTACCCCCTCTCTTGCAATTTCCTATGTTTCCACCCTCCCACCTCCGACCATGATACACCATCCATACACATTCACCCATCCCTCCACCCCATCCCAGACCTCATCCCCCTCCCACACATTCCCCCACCAACCTCGTTTCCTCTTCCACTGTGTCCCATTCCATTCTACAGCCAGTTGGGGTTTATCATCGTACATCACCACTTCGCCCACTCCACTCCACGTCCTCTCTCACCATGCCCCATATTTTTGTAGCCAACGTCGATGTGGATACATCCTATGCTATGCCATCCACCCTAGCATTTGATCAGGTTGTCTAGCCCACTGCTTCACCTACCACCCCGAGGACCAGCCGACTGCTCCACTTGCCACCCCTGAGGACTAGCTGATTGCTCCACCTTCCAACCCCCAGGACCAACCTGTTGTGTTCATGGTGAGATTGATTATTTTATGAAAATATTGTGCAATATTAATGAAAATTAACATAGGAAGTAAATTGTATGAGTTATCTTACTGTTTAAATGTTGCAGAGTGGCATTGCTAAGAAACTTGGATCACAAAGGAGGGTATCCCGCTCACCACTTATGGTCTCGTTTGAGGTGAGGTATTTAAGATTTGAAAAATTAATTTTGATTTTTAAATTGTGTTTTATACTTGTATAATTGCATGTAGGAGTTGACATTTTATTGTTGTCGTTTCAGAGCCCAAGGGGAGGTGGTCGAAGCGGCCAGAAGAACCGAGCTTCCTCTTGCTCGAAGAAGAGGAAGATCGATTTTGGAGGTGCACCTGGGAGCTCCGAGGGTGGGAAGGAGGATTGAGAGACCCTCCTATGTACACTAGACATGATGTGGCATTTTGGCATGAGTTGCCATATTTTGTATAGGGAACGAGTTGCCATATTTTCTATAGACATTGGGAACGAAGTTCCATTTTTCACTACTATTGTATACTTTTGGAAATTTGTATATATCAATATATCATTTTGCACTTATTTATATTACTTTTTCTTTTATTACATATTTGCATACACTATGTCAAATGCTGTAGTAGTTTACAGTTGATGCGCTTGCAATACTTATTGTTGACGAAGCAATAAAATCTGTATGTTCACAATAAAATGCAGAAAAAATTTAACACTGTAGGTCAGTTAAAAAAAAAATACACAACTGCATAAGTGTGCACAATAACAATGATAATTTTAAATACCAAATACCAAATAATATTTTAGGACAGTCATACTTATTCATTGCGTTGGACATTCTTATTCATTGTCCAAATTGCAATAGAAAGCACTTGTTTGCCTTTGGTATTTACATAGTAATTATTGTCTCATTTCATAATCTAGAAATTGATATTGGAATGATCTTCTCTTACCATTTGATTGACTAGAAATTTCATAGTATTGATGAGCTGAGAATCATATTGAACATGACTGTTGTTGGTTTGTATTTATTACATCTACTTGGAAAACATTGATTTTGATAAATTTGGCAATTCATATCATTTGAAGATGAAGTTGTCATTGCTTACTCTCATTGAATACATACATATTTGTTATGCAATTGTTGAGCACTTGCAATTTTAACGATCTGTTGTACTTGTTGCAATTTTAACGATTTAAGTGTTAGCATGCATAACCTAGGGTTTAGAATCAATGAGAAAACCCTAACCCTAACTGAAGTTTAAAGTTTAGCATGCATAACCTAGGATTTATAATCAATGAGGAAACCCTAACCGAAACGGTGTTTTGGGGTTAGCATGCATAACCTAGGGTTTAAAATCAATGATGAAACCCTAAACCTAGGAGGGAAACCCTAACACCAACCCTACCAAACCATATCTTGTGGCCTCTTATAAAGTACCTTTTTGTTTGTATATGAGCAGTCCCAGGATTGTAGTCATATGTCACATATTCTTTATAGACTAATGAAATGAAATAATTCAAATCTTAAGCATGGATTACTTCACATAAGCTAGGGTTAGAGCTTCATGAACACTCCTTTTATAAACCATAGTGAAATAAGTAAAACATAGCTCATCTTCCATAACTCATACATTGAAAAATCATGAGAGAAAGAGGCTCTATAATAGGCTTAAGTGCCCACAGGATTCGATCTTGCAATCTCTTGTATAATTATGTGGTTTTATTATGGCATGTGATTTCTATAATGTAGTTTCTAATGTTTAGAGGGTTTGAATTTGTTTTATTTATGCAATGGTATTATAATGAGATAGTAAGCACTATTATGCATGCATTGGTAGATATAGTTATTAGGAAAGAAATATATCGTGGACTGATGGATGGTCTTGATACTTGGTATGTTAATTGATTTTGATGATATTTATTTTAATGGGAAAGATTTGATTATTTAGCATAGGTTTATTTATACAAACCTTGAAAGGTCTTCGCCGGGCTTAACTTTGCTCTAGTATGTGATGTTTATAATTTACTCTGAGATGTAATTGTAGTGTTGATAGATTAGATTTATATTTCTATTTCATACTTGTTAATATAAGTATATATCTATAATATATTTACTAGGTTCTACTTAATAGATTTACGGTGTTGTATAGTATTGTTAAATTAGTATGGATAGTTCTGTTTCTATTTCTGATATAGTATATATATATAATATTTATTAGATACTATTTATTATATCCGTTTATTTAAAATTGGGCTTCAAACTAGCCTTTAATTTGTATACAAAGCTGTACTCGCAATATGAAATATGTCAGTAGGGTTATTGAACAACAAAACCTATAGGCACTTCTTTTTAGAAATAAATCTAAGTTATAAAAGAATAGAGTTTAAAGTGTAGAAGAGGATACAGAAGTAATATGGAAATAAAAACAAAACCCTGGATAATCTTTAAGCACGGATTTAATTTCAGAAGTAAACTTAATGAACAATACCTTGGGAAATTCTAACATAGGAAATAAATTACAGCCTAGGGTTTATAATTTTAAAATGTAAACCCTTGAAATAATTTTGATAGGAAAATGAAAACATATAGGGTTAGAATATATAATATAAAACCTTGGATAATCTAGCCAGCACTTAATCTAGAAAATGAAATAGGCATTCCAAAACCTCATACCTGAAAATTGAAGCTCCTTTAATGGTTGAAACTTGCACACTCAATTAACCAGCATTAACAATTCATAGGAATATCTGACCTCTGTATTAGATGACTAAATCACTCAAGAACTACAATGTTCCACTCAACCATGACCCAGAACCATTCCCGGTTTCAATCCGGATCCCCTCGAGCTGGTTCCAACATGCAAGTAGCTTAGAGATCCTAAGATGAGGTTTTCCTAACTAGTATAACAGATCTGGATCAGTTCTCCTTCTTCCTCTTAGGGAAATGTTCTCCAAGAACTCTCTCTCTTGAGAATTAGCACTCCGAATAATGACTCCAAAAAGATAGATCAGATCCCCAAGCCTCTCTTAGGCTTGAGACTTTACAGATAGGATTCTCAGTCAAAGGGGCAGTTAAATAAATAGTCCTTTAACTTAGGAACTTTTAACTAGTTCCTATTTAGACTTTTGTAGGTATTATACTATTTAATTTTTCTCTTAGTAATAATAATAATAAATGGGGCTTCTCCTTCTTTATTTCATTATTAATATTATTACTATGTTTATTCTTTATACATAACCTGTATAAAATATATAATAATATAGCATTTGTTAACATGTGTCTTTGGGTATCATATACTATGATTCCTAAACTTTTGACACTTTCTTCATTAAGGTCATTAGGTAGATGGCTAGGTCTACTAAGCTAGGCAACTCTAAACATCCTTGCATGTTGGATTTCCTCATATAACATGGTAGTCCTTCAGTACTTGATGAGAATACAAAAATTCAAAATTTCATTTATTCACTTATAAATAAGTCAGATGAGATCAATATTTTTCTCGAGTAGTTTTCACTCGGGAATCATTAATTGTTTTCAGTGATTCCTAGCGCTACCAGAGCCTGTACTCAACACTAAAAACAAGGAGTTACAAACTTTTTGCAATTCCAGATCTCTTCGCTCAACAATAATGCTAGGATGTACTTGTACGATACACCTAGGGATACAATGGCCAAGGATCCGATGTTCCAAAGCTTATGCTCAACATCAACATGGAAGGCTCCAGGGCTTATGCCCAACACTTCCAATTTATCTTTTTCACGTGTTACAGAGCTTCATGCTCAACACAAATGTCTCAAAACTCATGTGCTCCAGAGGTTCTCGCTCAACACAAAACATTAATTTACCATGTGCTCCATAGCTCCTCACTCAACACAAAACATCCCATCAATCACGTGCTTCAGTGTCCACACCCAAGATAACAAGCATATATATATCATCAAAAAAATTCTTACACCCTATATATAAAACAAATCATCATGTTCATATGAAGTGGGGTCTTTGACCCAATATATCAAAATAAAACATCAAGATAACATCATAATCAATAGGCTCATGCCTATAAGTGTTATGTCCAAAATTCAGGATATTACATTTGTAGAAATTTGAAGTTATTGATAAGACAGAGATGGTGGAAGGAAATCTTAAAACATAGTAAATGTTTCAGGTGGAGGCAAAGAGAATGTGGAACACCATAGTGAAAGACAACCACAACCTCTTCCCAAAGACAAAACCAATACAAACCATGCATCAATGGATGACTCTACCAAATCCGAGAGAGTTCTGACATTGAGCTTATTCAACAAGTTTATGTTGGTGATCGTTGAGGCGGAGGAGATATACAATTCATTAGTTATTATGAAGGTAACCCTCTCCTTCACATAAACTCCTCCTCCTCTACTTGCACTACTTCTTGTGCTATTAACACTGCTATTTCTAGCGGAGGGGTTCTCCAATTGCATTGGATAGATGATATTTCTACTACAAGAATAGCGACCACCACTATGAGTGGGCTTATAATGGGTACTGCCATTGTAATTTGCATGAGAACCGTAAATGTAATAGACAGTGGGAGCTGATTGTATTATAAGGATGTCATTAGAGTGGGTAGGCATAACATTTGGGTCTAGTATATGGGATTTGTCGGTATCGATAAACTTATTCTAGAGCTTCTCTGCACTGCTATAAAGGTTCACGAGGAAGCCGAATTTATTTTCTTGTTTTAACGCCAAGATTAATTTCATGATAGAACTGATTGGTAAAGTGATCATTCTAAAGAGAAGATCTACAAAATCCTTTCTGGCCTCAGCATACAATATCTTACCATTTTTCTCATTAATTAGAAGTCTCTAATTCATGCAACCAACAACATCACTGTCACTTTCCATCCTGATCACAAATATCTCACATAATAGAGTGAATGTTCGGCACAAGAAATTGTCATGGGAAATTCTGAGAATTGTGCCACTAGTCAGGGGAGCCAAAGAATAGAGGAGGTGTAGGGGGATGGGCAGGGGAAGGGAGGAGGTTCGTGCTGGGTGGGAGGATGGGAGGGGGAGAAGGAACATGCATAGGTGGAGGTGGCAGGAGGTGGAAATTGGGATAAGGAATGGAGGCAGAGGTGGAGGGAGTGCACAGTGGAGGATGGGAGGTGGGAGAAGAGACAGGCAGAGGTGGATCTGCATGGGGAATGGAGGGAAGGGAAAGTGGAGTGGCGGGGGAAGGAAGAGGGAGGAGGTGGAGGGGTACATGAGGAGGAGCGAGGATCTAGTTGGAAGCAGCGAGAATTTAGAGGAGCATGTGAGGAAAGTGAAAGCATCGACGATGAATGAGGATTTAGGAGAGGAGCTCCACTCTATTGGGTTCCAAATGGACACCCTTCACTGGCATCCTGATTCTTAGAATCGGGCTGCCAATGAAGGGCAGCCCTTTGCCACCCAAGGGAGTGGAGATCCCCTTAATGAGATGGAAGAGGAGGTGGACGGGGTAGGAATAGGGGGAGGAAGAGGAAGGTAGGAGGGAGGAGTTGGAGGGAGCAGGGAACAAAAGCGGTTGTGGAGGAGGTGGTCCAAAAAACATTAGTGTCACGGTCTTTATTATTGAAAAAAAAATACAATGAAGAAGAAAATTTTTAATTTTAAATAAATTCTCAACAGTAAGAAATATTCATCTATTCATATTCTTCTATATTCTCTCGCAATGTCACACAAAATGTTCATGGCTCAATGCTGAAAAAAATTTGTTATATGCGTCAACATATGTAAACAACAGAGAAAAGTAACGACTAAGATAAAAGTTTATGTTGGCTTATTAAGGAGAAAATAATTTTACAATGACACATTATTTTCATTTTGAAATTTATGTTTTATTAATTAAAACAAAATGTAACGAATGGGGCATTAAGGGAAGCGATCTTCCGACGGAAAAACTAATATTGTTTAAAATTTGATAATTTTTTTTAAAATTCAATATATATAAAAAATTATTTATTTAAGAAGTTAAATTTGTGGAAAAAATAGTATAACATAAATATTATTTTAAATATTTCTTTATCATCCCTTATAATCAAATATATAAAATATATATTAGGTATTTCTTTTATGATCCATTGTTACAGAGAAAACTTCCTATGGCTTGGGGTACCACAATAGACAGAGTAACCGCAAAAATAAATCCTTTCACATATGCAAGAGAAACCAAATATCTAACAATAAAGGATATCTAAACATACCTTATTCCGGATGATTGATGTAGATCGTCGTTGAGCTTTTCCACTCTCGCTTGTATTAGCAATTTGCTCTCTCAACATTCAGCAAACAAGACAAGCATGCTATATAATTGTGTTAGACCTACTCTAGCATATATAATCAATAACATATAAGTATTTAAAATAATCCATAGATTCAATACTCATTTAAATAAACAATATTGGACAGGAAAATATATTTCTATTAATATAAAATAGAGATTACAATAGTGACAACCTCTGTCGGCACATCTACGAATTGGAGAAACTGAGTCCTCCACCCGGGCCTCCACCACTTCAATCCTCCATCTCTCGATAGCAAGCTCACAAACAAAAGGAAATATTCAGAAGAACACAAAGTGCTCCAAGGGACAAAGGGATGTAGACTCAAGTATAAGCTCTGGCAACAATGGACTATAGTTTTCTTGCTCTTCAATTCCTCCTCGTTCAATGTATCAAAATGGTTCCTTATATAATGCTTCAATGGGGTAATGGAAGCTCAAATTAGAGTGATATCAAGGCATATGGAAGGCCCAGAGACAAGTGACTTGGATCCACATCAAGGAAAACTCCAAAACTATTTGGCCTTTTGCACACATCCCGATGTACGCGGGTTTTAGGGTCATATCCGCGTACATACGCTAGAATAGGTTTAAAAGTCGCGTATGGAAAACAATGAATGTTTTTAGGGATGATATTTGAAACATCAAAGGTACAAAAATGTTCCATGGGGTCTAAAGAGTCTGCAGAGGGAGAGGGAAGGCCATAAAGGTGTGATCCACCATGTGTGGTGAAATCAGCTGTAACAGATGCCCTGTAATGTGTGAGGTCAGAGGGGTGATACGATGGCCGAAATACATTATAAGTCCATCCAAGAAGTGGAGCGATGAAGAACCAGGTGGAAGAACCAACCATCCAATAATATAATACAATAATCAAATTATGCACATAACTGCAAGTACATATAGCAGTCCCGGATGCATAAGAGTACAATGGCCATGAATAGGCATGATACAAAATATGACATGTGTGGTCATCGCCACGTACAATATAGACAGATCATAATCTCCATGATGAAGATATACAAAGGATCATGATCTCCATGAAAGCTGAAGATATACAATGGATCAAGATCTCCATAATGGCTGAAGATATCTGACATACACTGGAATCAAGTCACGAGAGTTGAACTCTCATGAACACTGGCACGATCAAGGAGGTCGCATATATGAAATGCCACCAATCTAGAAGGTCTTCTACATAATCCCATATGAGTACATGTCCTACTATGTGAATAGAGGTGTCGAGGTTGAACATAGTAGTCCATCGTCTGATTACCAATCATTGATGTATACCATTAATAGACGCGAGATCACCCACCAATAATGAAAATGGGAGTCGAGGTACTAGAGTGCAAACTAACAAGTGAAAATAAATGTGTTGAGGTTGAACACTTAAGAGGATCCATCAATCAGGGGACATTGATGTATTCCCAAAACTGTCGATGGAGAGAGAACCTGCCACTGATGATTGCAAGTCTCAAGGCACTCAAAATGACTCTAGATTCCTATCCCAAAATAAATGATCTGAAGTTGATGGGATGAAATCCACTGGAAGGAGGGAATTAAGGCATCCCCCATCATGCAACACGAGGTACTCAGCAAATTTGTATAATTTGGAAGGACTTGATCATAATGTGCACGAACCGGTATCGGTACCGGGAATGGACGACATGCAAAGTCAAGAGAACTGAGGAATGGATGACTCAGGTTTCAACTTTCTTCAAACAAGAGCATAAAGGTGAATGGTGATTGAATGTAGGTAGCATAGACTCAATATACAAAATTGGGACATCTCTGCGACACAGGAGGCATCGACAGAGGCTCCATAGGGACTGGAAGCTTAACTAGTGGGTGGAGATAAACTTAGAGAAATAAGTACAGCTCCTAATGTTAAACTATTAACCCAACCAATGGATGTGATATACAGTGCTCTGTTCGAAGGTGACATGACTCGACTGCCGCCAAAGATAACATCTTTTCTTGTTCGGATTTTTTGTTTTTTATTTTTTTGGACTTTTTCAAATATTTTGAAAAGCTTGAAAAAGAATAAAAGTGCTTTATAGTTACAGACTAGAAGGAGACGAGTGTCAATGGGAAAAAAAAATAGTTCCAAGCAGTGGAACGTACCTATTCTTAATGCAAGGACACATGTGTAGGATAATGAAATTTGGGGGAAAGGCCCCTCCCGATAAAAATGGGGAATCAAGCTGCAAAGTATATATAAAATGGATCTATGTGGCTAGACATGAGACAAGCTCGGGCTATATAGCTGATAATCAAAGTTAGGGAAGCTGACATAAGGCTCAATGAGGCAGGAAAAACTCATGATAATGCAATTACAACTTGACATAAGGGAGTCCTGGGGAAAAAGGCTAGCAAAAAGATCAAGAGGAGTATGAGGCTCTTTGCCTAAAGACAAGGCGATACTATACAAAGGAATCCCACACCCTAAAGGAAGAAATGTCGGCATGGGCACCAAATGCAAAAAAGGAGCTAACTAGGGCACCCATGTATGGTCAAGCTCTACCATTCACATCATGTCACTTCTAAAAGAAACAAGAAAGTTCTATGACAAGATAGAATGGGTTCATACCTAAGGTTATAATGAAATGGTCATAAGGTCATGCAAAGTGCAAACATATGTGAAATCTAACCTGTATGCTAGTTTAGACATAATACCTGAAATCAACACGAACGGTTCAAAACCACGGTCAAAACGGCGCTCAAAATGGACTTCTACATCATCAAATTAGTCCAAAATGATCCAAAATAGTAAGAAACAGTTAAAAACTATAGAAAGGGGATAAAAAATTTCAAAAATTTCAAAAAAAATCTATAAATAGTAAAAAATTCAAAAATTCCATATCATTTGAAATTTTTACCCATTTGAGCTCAAAACTTCCAACGCGAATTCCAGGAGCTTCGTCTAGCGAAATTCGACACCGTTTGTTCTAGGTAACTTCTCATGTCCTCCTCTTCCATTTTCATGTAATTTTTTTAAATTTCCATGGTCAATTTTGATTTTTAGGCCAGTCTAAAATGGTCGTTTCGGCCCACATGGATATTGGGGCTTTTTCTGTGTATAGGGTTGGCTATACGCGGAAAAACCTCCCAAAACCGCGTACATACGCGGCTGTTTTGAAAACAGTCACGTATGCGGCCGTGCACAAGGTTTTTCAAGGTAAATAATGATCAAAAACTAATTTTAATGTGTAGGATGGTTCTAGAATGGAGGAAGAGGGAACATGGATATGTAGAAGAGGTTGTTTGGGGTGAATTAATGGCTCAACAAGATCTACGTGCATGTGGGCTATATAATTTCTGGTGTCTTGGTAGCCTGAGGGACAAACCAAGACTCCTACAGATGCTAGTAGACAACTGGGATCCAAAATCAAATTATTTTCATATCAATGGGATGTCCCTCACTATAGAGGTGGAGGACATATATTTCATTATTGGATTATGCCGACGAGGAGAGGTGGTGAACATACGCTCTTGCGGAACCAGAGGTCGCCTCACCATTGATGAGTACGTTATAGTATACTGTTTTCTGGACATGAAAAAGGTTGGGAGTCAAATCCCGAGAAACTCCATCCAGGTACTCAGACTGAAGGCCATACTATTGGAACTCGGTAGGATAGCTGGTCTAGCATCACTCCACTAGGCCTCACGACCATTGATGTTCTATGCAGTGGAGTGTATGATACCCACAGTGTACGACTGGAGCATTGCATTGTTGAGTGACACGAAGCAGCAGAAAAGTGACTGTAAGATGGGCAGGGTGAGAAACCTCGGTTTTGGCAGCATACTGAGCATGTTCTTCTTTGAGCGTGTACTAGGGCTAAGCCTTATAGTTGACGTTCCTCCACACGGGGTTCAAGATATGACCCAATGACGTTGGGCAGATGCTATTCGCAGACTGGGTGGAGGTAGGGTGTCTAAACCCTACCCAGTTGACTTCTTTCCATGGTGGCAATAGTATATCATTGCCATCGATGACTATCCCTATGCAGGGATAGATTTTCGGGGAGATCCGGACATGCCCCTACAACCAGGAGCAGCATATGGTGATATAGGTAACAAATACCAAACCCTCTTTTTTAAGTTTTTTGAATTATTAATTTTTTTGTGTTTTTTGATATATTGACTCAAAAGACATGTTTTGGTGTGACGACACATAGTGACAATTTGTCATGTGTATGCAGATGTTGGACGACGGTGGCCTGACGGTTTCCATCATCATAGATAGAGGGGAAGAGGAGATGACATCATGGGTGTGGATGCAGAGTGGATGCTCCAAATCATACAAAAAAACTTTGTACACTTGACACACAAGGTACCCGTGGCGTAAGTCGAGGACTTTCATGAGACCATGCAGCACTAGGTGGTTCATGTACCATGGGCATGTGTTCGGTTATTCCAACGACTAGCTAGAGACATGGTGTGCTACCATGATCAAAACCCCAATGCTTATGGTCTATGAAACAAATTCCAATCTAACACATAGTTAGCATATGAGTCAGGAACTTGATTAAAAATTCTTGAAACGTGTATGTATGTTATGTTCTCAATTTTCCATTCTAGCAATCTCACATGTAAGAATCTTTGTAATAATGTTGGATCCCTAAAACGATACAAGCCATTAAGCTATGAAACCACTAACTACGAATCAAGACGTAACTCAAGAGAGAGAACACCATGTGAAATGGCATCCCTCAATAACTCGATAATGGAACTATACTCAACAACATTGTTCAAAGAAGGCCGTAAACATATGCCTTCTGAAGATAGTACCTGACCCGTAGGAGTATAGATCACCCAAGCAGCAGAAGCTAAGTTTTGAGTGTGGTGCCTAGCACCATCAACGAATCCTATGTAAGCGAAAGACTCCATCGACATCTCCCATAAGAAACGAAAGTTAATCAACAAACCCGATCACCATAAGAAAACCTAACTATGCAAAAAGATGTACAATAATATACAATAATCAACCCTGGATGAAGATCATGCATAGTATTTTTTAAGATAGAGTGCATTTCTAGGCTCCGCCAAGGTTGTACCTTCATAATCCACCAGCTCATAGGCTCCCTTCTCTAACACACGTTTGACTATGTAAGGACCATGCCACATGGGATTAAACTTCCCTACACCCAAGGGCTCTTTAGCTTGATCCCATAAAAGGACCAAATCACCTTCACTAAACCTCCTTGGACAGGCAGGCTTATCAAATTGGACCCTAACGCGATGCTTATTTACTTCCAGAGCCACTAAGGCATCTCAGCACTGCTCATCAAGCTGCTCTAAGTGGACCAAACGTTCCTCCAATGCAGAAGTGTTTGGTAAAAGCTCTATAGCTAGCTTCAACAAAGGGATTTTGCATTCAACCAACAAGACATACTCCACTCCATGTACGAGCTGATATGGAGAAAAACCGGTGGCAGTCTTAACTGCAGTCCTATAGGCCCACAAAGAAGGATATAACATGATATGCCAATTCATCTTGATTTGTGCAATGGTTCATTGGAGAATGGACTTAAGTGATTTGTTCATTGCTTCAACCTGTCCATTCGCCTGAGGGTAATAAGAAGAGGAGTGCTCCAGCTTATACCCTAACATCGAGGCCAACTCTTCCATCATTCTATTCTGAAAGTTCCTACCATGGTCAGTGACAAGCTCTTTCAAAATGTCGAACCGAGTAATAATTTGGTTGAATACGGAATGCGTGGCTATCTCACCTTCCTATTTAAACGTGGGAATATCCTCAACCCATTTCATGAAATAATCAACAACCATTATAATGTGATGATGCCCCCCAAGTGAAGCTGGGTTGCAATCCATGAAGTGAAGCCCCCACTTGATGAAGGGACTGGTAGTGATAATAGGATGTAATGGGGTAGGATGTGAGTGCATATTGTGTGCAAACACCTGGCAAGGGTGACACTCCTTGACCGCATTGACACAATCTTTGAAGATCGATGGCCAAAAATATTCCCCTCTCAAGATTTTTTGGGCTGTAGAAAGCCCAGATAAATGACCACCATGCGCCCCTCCGTGCTAATCATTCAGCACAACCTCATCCTCATCATGGGTTAAACAACGATGTAAAATGGAATCTACCCCACAGTGGTACAAAGTGTTATCCACTATAAGGTAGTTCTTAGATACGTGACGTAATCGTCGTCACTCATCCCATGAAAGGTGAGTAGGTACCTTCAACATTTGAAAATCTATAATGATATCCCCATACCATGGATCCAAAGTTGAGATAAGGAAAATATGCTCATAAACCTCCTCCTCCTCGACACTTAGAAAATAAAAAATGAGCTTCGTAAAAACTAACGATTTCTTCGATTTCACCGAAACAAATTCGAGATCGAATTCTTGCAAAATAACAATCCACTTATTATACTTTCCCCTGATCATCCTTCTAGTGAGGATGAACTAAAATGGACTAACATGAGCTACCACCAATGTCTGGCGAAGGAGAATGTAATGTCTCAATCTCTGAACCGCATGAACGGTGGCTAAGGCAAGTTTCTCCACATGGGAATAATGGATTTCTGCATCTATAAGGTTCTGACTCAAATAATATATGACATGCTCATGGAGCTCCTCATCCTCCTGAACCAAAACCATACCAATAGTCTCTATGGATGTGACCACATAAATAAAAAAATCACGGCTATAGTCAGGTGGACTAAGCCTAGCGGCCGATGCTAAGGCTCGCTTAAGAGCATCAAAGGACTCCTGGGCTCACTCATCCCAGCAAAAGGTAGTGTCCTTCTTTAAAATATGCATAAAGCCTTTATTCAAATTGGAAAAGTTAACCACGAATCTCCGTAATAAATTTTCCATGACTTGCAAACATTGAAGATGTCTAATATTTCACGGGGGAGACAGTTGAAGTATTGCCTCAACCTTTAAGGGATCGACTCTTATACCCTCCTTGGAAACAATGAACCCTAGCAAGCGACCAGACTTCACGCAAAAGATGCACTTATGAGGATTTAACATAACTAGGTAATGGTGGCATCTTTCGAATACTAATCTCAAATGGTATGGATGACGCACTCTTAGCCGAGAATGAGCAGCAAGGTCATCCAAAAAGACTTCAATAATTGTTTTGAGATCATGAAATATCAAGGTCATAGCCCGCTGAAATGTGGCTCTGGTGTTCTTAAGACTGAAAGACATCTTGCGATATGCAAATGTACCCCAAGGAAAAATAAATCTAGTTTTGTGTTGATCCCCGGGTTTGATCTGAATCTGATTATATCCGGAAAAGCTGTTCATGAAGGAAAATACCTCGCTTCCTGCACACTCATCCTAAATTTGATCAATAAATGGTGTGGGAAAACTATTCTTAGGACAAGCATGATTTAAATCACAGAAATCAGTGCATATACGAATCACTCCCTTCTTCTTATCAACCGGAATGGGGTTTGAAACCCACTCTATTAAGGGAATGGGATAGATAAAACTGGCTTTTAACAGCTCCTCTATCTTAGCCTTAATAGTGGGTGCTTTTCTAGGATTCACTGCATGCAAACGTTGTCGAACAGGCTTCACATTTGGATAGGTCTTAATTTCATGCTCAACAATACGAGGGTCGATACCTGGCATTTCCTTGTATGACCAAGCAAAGATGTCACAAAACTCTTTGAACAGCTTGGTATACTCTTTAATCTCATCAGGGGAACAGTCTACCCCAATCTAGACATTCTCAATTTTGCCAGGATCGTGAGAGATATCGGTAGGAATAGTAGGTGATATATTCGCCATGTTCCCATCAGCCATCTAACCAGGAGAGCTCAATGGAACCACGGGACTACCAATCTTGTCGCTAAGAATCTCCCTAAAGTCCTCATGCTCCAAACGGTCAAGCTCGGGAAGAAAATAGGGTCTATGATGTAACTCTTCCCAATGTGGCTCAACCCCAGACATGGCCTCAATAATGGCTTCATTTGATGGAAAAACATCATCAAGGAAATCATGTGCATGAGAGGACTCAATTGCCCATGCAGGAAGCACATACGGGTCCTCCTCCATCCGCAAAGAGGAAGGACTAGGCTCTGCAACACAATCAAGATTCAGTTGATATGCTATCATTGTTGCAGGAAACGACACATCCGTTTTGACAGGTCCATTCAAAGGACTTGGTGAAGGAAGAATCCAAGGATCTTCCATATGGGTAGTGTGAAAAGATACCGAATTCAATGAATATGAAGCCCCACCGAAACTAGATCAGATCATAAGAACATGCGTGGGACAACTAAAGGTCCCCATAAGGGATGCATACATACCTACACCCACACTCCCAGTTGTGGGCTAAGAATGATCGATAACCGGGATAGAAGTTCGTAATGATGCATTAACACTCAGATTTTTGAATGATGTCTGATCAATCGTAACAATATTCCCATTAAATGGAAAGCATACTACTTGAAATAGAGAAGAGGCTATGGCTTGCATACTATACATCCAATTCTGACACAGTAAAAGATTGTAATCAAGGGGCACATCAACCACCTCGACCTCGATCGCGACGGTCTTCCCTCCCAAATGGACGTTAAGAGAAGGAAGAATTTTGTGAGGCTGAAATGATCTACCATCAAAGGTAGTCAACATGTTAGCAGATTGAGACAACTTAGGAGAACCCAAACCCTTCTAGCACAACAAAGACATCACGAAAGTAGTAGCACCTTCGTCAATCATAGTACGTTTGACGGTCATGTTAAGACACTCTACATGAATCAAGAGAGACACGTAGTAAGGAAAGTGAGGCTGTAGTCCCATGGTTTCAAATTTGATGACGGAAGAAGAACTATCATCATTAACCCCAAGAGCAAAGAGCAAATATTTCCTTTGCGAAGGACAACTCTAAAGTACTTCAAGCATAGACATCGCACAAGGATTTTGGCCCAAATCCTTGACAACAGAATATTTCTGGGCAGCTCGAGCATTAGGATTGTGCCCCGAATGCTTTAGGACTCCCTTAGGAATGCGAGGTGCAATCTCAGGTTTATCCATAGGGTTTTCAATATGCAAAGGGCTCTCAGGTGGAGTAGATTCTTTTCCAAGGTCCGGTTGTGACGAACCATAGTCTTTCGCATGAGTCACAACCTTAGTAGCACACACCATGTTGATGCAACCATGACCAGTATTGGCTTCCGATGGATTTTGATCTCCACCCGACACACAATGAGGATCATGGGTCCTCGAGTTCATATTTTGATTATGGGGTAAAGGATTAGTTAGCACAGCTGGGCCATGTGCTATGGACCTCGAGGTGTCTTCCATACGAGGGCACAAGTGAGTGAGGTGGTCATCCTTACACAATTTGCAAGGAAACTTAACCTTACGTCTAGACTGCTTGTCCCCCCCAGCATTGCGGGCATTCTTGTCATTAAAATTAGAATTTTAATTCTTATTCCCACCCTCGCAATTGTTTTTACCCTTTTTTTTATTCCTTCCAGGCTGTTGGTTTCCCTTTTGGTCCGATGATTGCACAGAAAGTACACTTGTCATTTGGGTGGGTTGAGACGAAGTTGTGGCTTGTACTGACGTGAATTGATTAATAGACAATTGGCTCACTTGTTTCACAACCGAATCCACAGGTTTGGTACTTGTATAGCCCACAATGCCATCGGCATGTGGCCCAGGCTTGACCTTGGGATCGAAACTAGAACATGGAGCATTAGGTATGATCTCATACAGAAGTCCAGATTGAGCATAAATCAAATCCAACTCTTGTGCCCTAAAACTTGCTTGTTCATCATTCTGGACTCTGGATGTAGAAACATCCTTCGCGATGTATGAAAAAAATGATTTGAGGAACCATTCAAGGAGAAATTTCAGTGGTATGAAGGCTTTAATCAACCTCTTCCGTCTACGCCACTCTTGGATATGGTTCGAGATATGTGTGGCTTTATCTTGTCAAAATGTCGACAAGAGTTTTTTACCAACGTCGTAATGCACGGGTAGCTGGAAGTGATTAAGGAAAGTAATAGCAAGGTCATCAAACAAAATGAATGCCCCTATGGTAACTCTATATACCATTTCATTGCAGGCCTGGTGAGGGTGCGTTGAAATAGCCTTAAATGTATTGAGTCGTCATGTAAGGAATCAGAAGAGCACAAAAAGTGAAAAGTAGTGACATGTTCACTAGGATATTCTCCTGATTTTCCCTTGAACTTGGGAATGTCCAAGGGAAGCTTGTTGGGGACATCTAGCCAAGCCGGGTCATGAGGTACCGAATCGTTCACGAGTCTCGATAGTTTAGGTAAGTTTAACGTTGTGAGGAAAGGGAGCCTAGGTTGAGCTGGTCTATGCCACGCTCCTTGATAATTTTGGTTCATATAAGGATGATTACTGTAAATACCATGGCCATGGACATAATATCCTCCTCCCGTTTGACCTGTGTAGGGCTACATGGAAGCAATATGATGTGGTGTACCTTGACTAGGTGGTGCTACAAAGCCATAATTAGATGATTAAGTGGGTTGTTGATACCTGTACTCATAGGGTTGATAGTTTTGTCCATATTGTAGTCCATAAGGTTCTCCATGAGAAGCTCCATAAGGTGTCCCATGGGATGTCCCATGAGAAGCTCCATAGTTAGGTATATGGGGAACTCCTTGCGATGGACCGTAAGACAATCCAAAAATAGAAATATGACCACCCGAGACAACAGGAGGTATGTTGATGTATTTGTAGCTTCGGAATGTATTCATCTATGTATCTTATGGCTTGTAACCCAATGTTTATTCTGGGATGTATCTATTATGTAATTGAGTCATGTTGTCATGCCCCGATGTTCTGATCAGGAGGATCAATAATGTAAACAAGTCATGTCAAGTCATTGTGGGTAACCCTTCAATTTTCTAAGAGTTAAAGTCCCCGTAGTTCCGGGGCACTAGGGTTATTAGACTCTCCTAGTAGAGGTCGGCCCTAGTAGGGTTTTAGTCATGCCAGGATTAGTATAAATACAGAACTGGAGTCTCTATTTAGCACACAACCCATACACACTCAAGTGTAGCACATAGTTGAGGAAGGAGAAGACACTGGGGATAGATAAGAAGGTTACTGCTGTCAGGAGATCTCTTACTGTATTGGGCTTTTTTATTTTGGTGTTGATTCTATCTCTGAGGAAGTTGCGGGGTTTTCTCCATTTATGGTTTCCCCAAGGAAAAACACAGTGTTCATTGTCTCTTGTGTTTGATTGTTGTGCTTGTTGTTCTCTCAGTTAAAGATCCTAATAATGCTAGCTTAATGTTGAAAAACTAACATGGTATCAGAGCTAGCTTGAGAAGAAGACACTTTGTAGCTGTGGTAACTAGGGATTCCTAGTTTATGGATCTTCCTCCACATATTTTCAGCAAAAGTAATGTGGAATAACTCTCCTCCTTAGGGCGCATCTTTCTATCGAAGCAGAATCCAATTCTGAGGTTTTTTAGTTTTGGACCCAACACTATTGCCGGAAATTAAGGATTTTCACAGAAGAGGAATTTTTTAGTGAGCCCAGGCCTGGATTGATCTCCTCCCCAAAATCAAAGTTAGGAATAAATTTCAAGGCATTTGGGTGGACAGAACTCCAAAAAAGAAAAACCCTAATTTGCTCCTGATCCAGCACTACAGGATTTCACCTCCAAATCTAGATACGACATCTTGACCTGGTAAGATCTAAATATTTTGTATTTCCATTTGAGGTTCTCAGTTAAGATGTCTCATCATACCAAGCTTGACTAAAAGCTTGAGGGAGCTGATAACTTCCGAGCCTGAAAGTATAGGATCTCCCTGGTCTTGGAAGAAAATGAGTTGGACTCCTACATCCATGAGGAGGTTCCAGTTCTAGAGGGAGATGAGGGTAAGTCCTTGCATAAGAAGAAGTTGGTTATGGAAAATAGGATCATTGTTGATTCTATCAAGGATCACCGTATCCCACAGGTGTCCTCCCTCAAAACACCTAAAGCTATGTTTGATGCCCTAACCAAATTGTTTGAAGGGAAGAACATAAACCAGAAGATGACTCTGAGGAATCAATTGAAGAATGTGAAGATTCAGAATGCAAAGACCATCCAGTCTTACTTCACAAGGGTTTCTCAGATCAAGGAACAATTAGAAGCAGTAGATGAAGAAGTGGAGAATGAAAAAATTGTGATGACCACCTTGAATGGTCTCCCTAGGACATGGGACTCTTTCATTCAAGGGATCTGTGCTAGAAAGAAGTTAGTCAAGTTCAGTAGACTGTGGGAAGAATGTTCTTGAGAAGAAGCTTGGATAGCAGCTCGAGAAGAGAATATGGGAAGTGAAGATCAAGCTCTCATAGTACAATCCAAGAAACCCAGATCCAGCCATCACAGAAGTAATTACTCTCAACACAGGAATAACTCTAGAAAGCCTAGAGATAGGTCTAAGTTCATTTGCTATACATGTGATGAAAAATGACACTTTGCTAGAGATTGTCCTAAGAACAAAAGTAGATCTCACAAGAAGAAGGGAAGTAAGAGAAGACATCATGCTCATGCTGCAGAGGATGATGAACATTCATCGAAGAGAACCAGATATGAAAGTGAAGATTCTTCAAGCGAGGATGAATATGTTTTGATCTCCACTCTCATGGGAAACATTACTCATGGAAGTGATGATTGGCTTATTGATAGTGGGGCCTTCAAACATATGACTGGATTCAAGGAATCCTTTGTGAAACTTTCAGAACATGAATCACCTCACAAGGTGAAGCTAGGAGATGACTACCAACATCCAATAAAGGGTAGTGGGGAATCTTCCTATAAGATAGACTCTAAAAATTCTATAACAATTAAGGAAGTATTGTTTATGCCAGGAATCAAGAAGAACCTTCTCTCCATATCAGCATTGGATGCAAAAGGAATGAGGGTTGCATTCATAGATGGTCAAGTCATCATGTGTCCAAGAGGAAAGACTATCGATGATGCGGTGGTGATTGGAGAACAAGAAGGAGGTTTGTACAAATTGAAGGGCCACCCAGAACAAGCCTTGGTCCATGACATAGTAGAGCCAAGTGAACTTTGGCATATAAGGCTTGCACATGTGCATTATAGAGCACTACCTCTTGCAAGCAAATATGTTGAAGGTCTTCCAAAAATACAAGCAAAACATGACGGGGTCTACAAATGATGTGCAAAAGGGAAGAACACAAAGAAGAAATTTCCAAGTAGCGAAAGCAAAGCAAAAGGAATATTGGAAATCATCCACTCCGATGTATGCGGTCCTATGTCATCAATCTCACTAAGTAGGTATGCATATTATGTTTCTTTTATTGATGATTTTTCTAGGAAGACATGGGTTCACTTCATGAAGAACAAAGACGAAGTATTCAGCAAGTTCAAGGATTTCAATACCTTGATCGAGAATCACACTGAAAAGAATATCAAGACCTTTTGATTAGATAATGGCAAAGAATTCACTTTGAATGAATTTGAAGAGCTATGTAAAGAATCAGGGATTAAGAGGGATTTGTCCACTCCTTATAATCCACAATAGAATGGGATTGCGGAACGAAAGAACATAACTATCATGGAAGCTACAAGAGCTATATCTTCCTATGCATCTTTGGGCTGAAGCTGCCAGAACAACGATGTATGTATAGAACCATACTCCACATAGAGTACTCAAGAACAATACTCCTGAAGAAGTCTTCTCCGGCAAGAAACCAGAAGTCAGCCATCTTAGAATATTCGGATGTCCTGTGTACATACACATTCCAAAAGAGAAGAGAACAAAATTAGATCCTTTTGGAAAGAAGGGTATATTTGTGGGATACTCTGAAAGCTCGAAGGCTTACAGAATCTATTTCCTAGGATACAAGAAGATTGACATCAGCAGGGATGTGACATTTGATGAAGACACAGCATACAACAATTCCAAAAATAGACTTGCTGAAGAGCTTGAAGAAGCAGAAGCACCCAGAATTCATGATACAACCATGAATGAAGAAACTCAAGAAGAAGATCGAGAATATGAAGAACCACAAAGACCTGTAGATCCACCTCTGGAGAAGAATCCTCATAAGAGGAAACCTGCTTGGGTACGTGAAATTATCCAAGGTGCAGAAAGGTATGGGGCTCCAAAAGAGAATCACAGAGAAAGAAAGAGGACCAGATCCTGCTTTGGGTATTTAGCTTTACTATGTGATTTCATATATAAAGAACCTTCCAGTTATGAAGAAGTAGCAAAACGGAAAGAATGGAAGGATGCTATGATCGAAGAGTACCAATCGATCATGAATAATGATGTTTGGGATGTTGTCCCAAGACCAGAAGGGAAGTCAGTGGTAACTTCCAAATGGATCTACAAGATCAAGCATGCTGCAGACGGTAGCATTGAAAAATATAAGGCAAGATTTGTGGCTCGGGGTTTCTCTTAAAAAAGAAGGAATAGACTATGAATAAACCTTTGCACCTGTAGCCAGATACACTTCCATCAGATCAGTACTTGCTTTGGCTGTAGTAATTAAATGGAAGATACACCAGATGGATGTCAAGACTGCCTTCTTAAATGGTGTAGTGGAAGAGGAAGTGTATGTAGAACAACCACTCGGTTTTGAGACACATGACAGAGAGTCTCATGTATACAGATTGAAGAAAGCCCTGTATGGTTTGAAACAGGCACCCAGGACTTGGTACGATAGAATTGACAGCTTTCTATCCAGTTTGGGCATTAGCAAAAGTAAATAAGATTCCAACCTTTACTACAAGGTTGAAGATAGAAACCCAGTGATGCTTCTACTATATGTAGATGATCTATTTGTGACAGGTATGGATGGGTTGATTGTTGATATAAAGAGAAATTTTTCTGCCAAGTTTGAAATGAAGGACTTGGGTATGATGCATTATTTTCTAGGTATGGAGGTGTAGTAGAGTGCAGATGGAATATTCCTTGGACAAGGGAAGTATGCAGTAGAGATCCTAAAGAGGTTTGGGATGATGGACTGCAAGGCTATGGACACACCTATGGCATCGAAATTGAAGCTATTGAGTGATGCTTCATCAGATACGGTTGATGCTATGTTGTATCGTCAGATGATTGGGTTCTTGATGTACCTGACTAACATAAGACCAGACATTTGCTTTGCTGTGAACACCTTGAGCCAGTTCTTGATAGATCCAAGAAATGTTCACTTGATTACTGCAAAGCATATTCTGAGGTACCTGAGGGGTACAATTGATTATGGGCTCAAGTAGGATGTGAATCAGAAAACTAACCTGGAGGGTTATCTTGATTCAGATTGGGTAGGTATTTCCATCGATAGGAAGAGTACTTTAGGATGTTTCTTCAGTATGGGATCAGGTGTGATCTCTTGGTTTAGCAGGAAGAAATCTTGTGTGGCACTGAGTACAGCTGAAGTAGAGTATGTCATAGCTTATTTAGCTAGTTGTGAGGCAATATGGTTAAGGAAGCTACTATCTGATTTATTTGATCTCTAGTTGGATGCTACTTGTATACATTGTGACAACCAGAGTTGCGTGAAGTTGTCAGAGAATCCAGTGTTCCATGACAAGTCGAAGCATATCGAGATCAAGTATCACTAAATAGGGATATGGTGCAGAGGGGAGCAGTGAAGCTCCAGTATGTTGTGATGGAGGAACAGATAGCTGATGTATTGATGAAGCCATTGGCTAGGCTGAAGTTTGAGTACTTCAGGAAGAAGCTTGGTGTTCTCCAGATTGAGGTTTCCTCCAAGGGAAAGTGATGAGACCCATATCCATTTTGACATGGTGAGAGGATTGGTTTCTTCCATGGTCAGATGTAAGGGCTGAGCCATTCTGTCATGGTCAGAGGATTTAGGTTCCTTCCATGTCAGATATGAGTGCTATCCATTCTGTCGAGTAGGATAGATGTAAGGGAAACTACCATTCTGGGAATGGAGGCACCGGGTCAGTTACCAGGAAAACTCAGTCTAGGACTGAGAAGCCATTCTGATGTGATAGAGGGATGTGTTCCCACTTGATCAGATGTAAGGGCTGAACCATTCTTTCATGGCTAAAGGATTAAGTATCTCCCATGTCAGATGTAAGGGAAACTGCCATTCTAGGAATGGAGGCACCTAGTCAGTTACCAGGTAGCTTAGTCTGGGGCTGGGGGCCATTCTGATGTGATGATAGGATTAGTTCCTACATGATGAGATGTGAGTGCACACCCTTTTGATGTGATGTGTTTACACATGGTCGAATGTAAGTGAAAATCTTTTCTGACAAGATGAGGTCAGATATAAGTGTTGAGCCATTCTAGTGCGACGTGTTTACACATGGTCAGATGTGAGTGATTTTCCTTTCTAACAAGATGAGGTTGGATGTAGGTGCAGTGCCTTTATGACAATATGGGGTCGGATGTAAGTGTAGAGCCTTTTCGATGCAATGTGCTTGCACATGATCGGATATAAGTGCTGAGCCTTTCTGACAAGATGAGGTCAAATGTGAGTGTTGGGCCTTTCTGACAAGATGCGGTCAGATGTGAGTGCTGGGCATGCCTTTCTGACAAGATGTGGTCAGATGTAAGAGCTGGGAGGGCCATTCTAACTTAAGTGTCAGATATAATATTTGATGAAGACTTACATGAAGGGTAGGCCTATAGGATTGACTCTGTAGAACTTCCTGTGACGAGAAGAATCGAGATAGCACCATTATGAGATAGCAGATGATGATCCAGAATTGATGATGATCCAGACTTGATGACAATCCAGATCAAGTGAAAATCCAGTTGTGATGATGATCCAGACTCGATGATGATCCAGATCAAGTGATCTAGATGTGATGATGATCCAGATCAAGTGATGATCTAGCAATGATGAGCCAGTCGTCATTATGATGCAGATCCCGTGATGAAGAAGACTTGAAGAAGAAGATGACTTGAATACTTAGAAGACTCAAAGATGAAGAATACTTGAAGACAAAGAAGACTTGAAGACTAAAGAAGACTTGAAGATGATGAGATGATCCAGTTGATGTAGAGAAGAAGACCAGTGCTGAAAATTGTGTCAAAAGAATACCTTCCTAGTTAAGAGGGAGTGTTGATGTATTTGTAACTTCGAAATGTATTCATCTATGTATCTTATGTCTTGTAACCCAATGTTTATTCCAGGATGTATCTATTATGTAATTGAGTCATGTTGTCATGCCCCGATGTTCCGATCAGGAGGATCAATAATGTAAACAAGTCATGTCAATTCATTGTGGTTAACCCTCTGATTGTCTAAGGGTTAAAGTCCCCACAGTTCTGGGGCACTAGGGTTATTAGAAACTCCTAGTAGAGGTCGGCCCTAGTAGGGTTTTAGTCATGCTAGGATTAGTATAAATAGAGAATTGGAGTCTCTATTTAGCACACAACTCATACAAACTCAAGTGTAGCGCATAGTTGAGGAAGGAGAAGACACTGGGGCTAGATAAGAAGAAGGTTACTGCTGTCAGGAGATCACTTACTGTATTGGGATTTTCTATTTTGGTGTTGAATCTATCTCTGATGAAGTTGCAGGGTTTTCTCCATTTATGGTTTCCCCGAGGAAAAACATTGTGTTCATTGTCTCTTGTGTTTGATTTCTATGCTTGTTATTCTCTCAGTTAAAGATCCTAATAATGCTAGCTTAATGTTGAAAAACTAACAAGGTACTTGACTCTGAGATACTATTGTGCGAGCAGTCGCAGTACGAACATGACTAGTAGAAACATTCCAGCCCGAAGGACCACATGAATGAGGGGGAGGAAGGGTTGTCAAAAATTCATTCGAAGGAATAGGATTTGAGGATGAAGGGACATGTGAAGGGATGTAAGAAGTGTTCCCTATGGTCACTCGTCTTGGTTCTGGTATCCATATATGACTACTAACACTAGGTCTAGGACGGACATGTGAGGTAGCCTCCACCACCGAGATGGAAGGTGTAATGTGACTACTACTCCCAAATCTCTCCACATGGAAAGGAATAGGAGTGCCCCTAGGCATAGTTCTAGGCTCAATCTATGACTCAGTAGGATGTGTTGGATCATGTGTAGGGATATTAGGTATGCCATAACGAATATAAATAGTGCTTGTGGGTTCATGATGAGTCTCATCACCTGGTAACCAATATCGACGACCTGTGAATGAGGGATCATAATCAGAATGTGAAGGTATATCTAGTGAAGGATCATATACATGAGTAGAATCTACATCCCCAACCTTGTGAGGTGGAGAAGACATCTTAGGAATCTCATCCTCGCGATTTCCCATCATGTGTGAATCAATGTGAGAAGTAGTCCGCCCAGACTGTTTGTTTCTCTCTCCCAAAGGAGGAGGAGATGTGGAAGACGGAAGTCCTGCTAAACGACGAGAACGGTGAAGTGTCGCGTTCGAATCCACAATGACTCAAAAAATGAAAAAGACTCTATCTAATTACGCAAACCTTATGCAAACTAGCATGCATAGAGAATATACCTATATAATGTAATGCCAAATCACAAGAAAGTAAGAGTAGGATATGTGAGCTCCCAAATGAAGGAGGTATGTCTTGCCTAGGAGAGGCTTGAGACTCCCATACACAACAAGAGGAGGTTCGTAGCCAATTATAGTGGCCCTCAGCTTCAATGCATATAGCGATTGTGTTGTCCGACCCCTACCTAGCTAGGACACCTACAGAATAACCTCTATGAATTACCCCCTCGATAACCTAGGTAAGGAAACTAAGGTCACCTCAATATAATCAATTCTCAAGCAGATAGTCGCAGGCAGGATTGACCATATGGGCAGGGTAGCAAAGCCCGAAACTCTTGAAAGAGCCCCCAGATACGAATACAATCCTGTAAATATCTTCGGTGCTACTTAGTTATGACTAGGGTTCATCTCAATCAATAACCTCTCACACTGCCTCATTCTTAACTCCCTTGTAAGAGAAGGATCCTGAGAAACACTAATTATATAAAGGAATTTCGCACTCTCACGTGGATAGACACATAATTGTTTCATTTAGTGGTCTTGGAGAATTTACTCACAATGAACTATTCCAAGACCCTAAAACCTAATCTTGTTGGTGCACCCTATAAAAGAAAAGAGTGTAATTTATTTTATTATGTGTTTCTTTTAAATGGCTTATTACTCAAAAAGGGTAAATGGTTGTGCAACTAATGATGTTATGATGCAACAAGAACTAAAACTCAAACCTAACAATCAATGTAAATGCATTGTATCAAATGAAAAACGGGGTATGCTACTACGTGAAGTGCAAAATGTTTCTTCAAATGAAGATGCAATCATTCCTATATGAAAGCCTGACTAGTACTTCTCCAAGCAAACCTAATTCAAGTACCATGCAAAATGCAAAATGAAAAAATGCTTAATGACGCAAAAAGCAAATATTTTTGTATTTTTTGAATTAAAATGAGATAATAAAGCAAAAGAATGACTCTACCACCTTCAGACTCTGCAAGCACTATCAAACAGCACCCATGCAAAGCACTAAGGTAAAAGAGACCTAATGCACTAATCCCAAAACAAAAAATAGAAAATGCAATGACAAGAACATTCTAAAAAAATTCAAACTAAAAAGCGTCTCTGGTCAGAAACAGAGGTGTATACAGACTTTAGAAGCATCCAAGAAGACTCAGCAATCATCCAAACTCACCCAGCAACACTTAATATTTTCCAAAAGGGAAAAACTCAGGGCATACACGACTGTGTGCAGAAAACCCGTGTATATACGCAGATATCCCAGTAAAAATTGTGTGTACACACGACTGTGAAGACAAAACTCGCGTATAGGAAGAAAAAGAGATAAAAAAGAAGGTAAATAGACAAGCTGAGACAAAATTTACTCCTATCAGACACTACCAGGGGAACATGCCCCCAGACCTGACTTAGAAATAAAGAAATCAGAGCAATTCAAGAACATTGAATGCCAATAAAACCCCCAAAGGAAATGACTAGGAACTCCCCATTATGGTTTCCAATTCTGTTACGAAGAAAACTTCCTATGGCTTGGGGTACCACAATAGACAGAGTTACCACAGAAATCAATCCTTTCCCATATGCAAGAGAAACCAAATATCTAACACTAAAGGATCTCGAAACATACCTTATTCCGGATGGTTGATGTAGATATCCGTTAAGCTTTTACACTCTCGCTTGTATTAGCAATTTGCTCTCTCAACATTCAGCAAACAAGACAAGCATGCTATATAATTGTGTTAGACCTACTCTAGCATATATAATCAATAACATATAAGCATTTAAAAGCATCCATAGATTCAATACTCATTTAAATACAGATTATTGGATAGGAAAATATATTTCTATTAATATAAAACAGAGATTACAATAGTGACAACCTCTGTCGACACGTCTGCAAATCGAAGAAACTGAGTCCTCCACCTGGGCCTCCACCACTTCAATCCTCCATCTCTCAGTAGAAAGCTCACAATAAAAATGCAAGCTTGGGAAGAACACAAAGTTCTCCAAGGGACAAAGGGATACAGACTCAAGTATAAGCTCCGACAACAATGGACTATAGTTTTCTTGCTCTTCAATTCCTCCCCCTTCAATGTATCCAAAGGGTTCCTTATATAATGCTTCAATGGGGTAATGGAAGGTCAAATACAAGAGATCTCAAGGCTTATGGAAGGCCAAGAGACAAGTGACTCAGATCCACATCAAGGAAAACTCCAAAACTATTTGGCCTTTTGCACACATCCCGATGTACGCGGGTTTTAGGGTCATATCCACGTACATACGCGAGAATAGGTTTAAAAGTCGCGTATGGAAAATAATGCATGTTTTTAGGGATGATATTGGAAACATAAAAGGTACAAAAATGGTCCATGGAGTCTAAAGAATCTGCAGAGGGACAGGGAAGGCCATAAAGGTGTGATCCACCATGTGTGGTGAAATCAGTTGTAACATCCATTATAATGTCTCTGAAAAATATATGTTTTTTATAGTTAAATTGGTTCAAAATTTAAATGTTTCATTTTTTATTTATTATAAATATTTAATATTTTCTATTCAAGCATGTATCAAAGTGTATTTATAAGTAACCTCTTTTTGAAATCGTTTGTAAGTAACGTCTTAGGTTTTCAAAAATGAAAATTTATTTTTAAAATAATTTTCCTTAGTAATGTATTTTAATTTTGAATCTTTCAAAAACATGTACATTTAGATTTTTAAAATGTTAATAGTCCACATTTGTTATATAGGTTTATGATTTTTGTTGTTAGTTAAAACTTGAAATCAAAAAAATGACCTTAAGAGTTTAAGGGCATAATTAAAAAATTTCATAATTGAATTGATCATTGTTAATTGTTATGATTATGAATTTGTGATTGCTTTTAGTTAAAGGGCTTGGTGTGGGGAGGCAGGTGCGGGTGGGATTATTTTTTATATCGGAGGAAATACAGTTACTTCTTTTGCTTGGGGAATAAGACACGGATCTATGAAGCGAAATGGATTTCAATTCTCTAAGGCTTGGACCTGGGAAGGCAGAATAATATCTCAAACTCATAGTTTTTGGAGACTCGAAGCAAGTCATCGAGGAAATTAGAATCGGTTACAAAACCAATGCATCCAAATAAAAAATAATTCATGATCGTATATCCCACCTCAACTCAAATCTTAAGAGGCAATAACACCATAGCGGATAATCTTGCAAACCAAGGTGTCAAAAGCAATTTGGGCATAGTCTCCATCAAAGGGTACCCCAACATTCACAAGCAAGTTCCTTAGCAATTTTTACATCATCATTAGGGGGGGGTTCTTTTTTTGGAACTCCCAAATTTCTCCCTCTCGTATTCCCTCCCGGCATCAGATGAACAGTTTTCCATCACTATGGACAGGTGGCTCTAGTTCCCATGTGAAGGGATTAAATGTTAGTCCTGGCAGTCAGTTCCCCGAAGCTATGAGAATAATGCTCGCATGAGTCATGAATGATATCAGAAGGATGTTAACAATCCCACCACATTCAATTTTTCTTTGCAATACAGAGGAAGAGCTCAACAGGTTAGTTGGGTCTTGGTCTCTAGCTGACAAATTGCAGCTCAGGATTTCTTTTGCAAGTTTATACTAAGAAAGGATTCAGGTTGTGGTCATCATGACCCTCTGCAAGCGCCTTTACCACCCTCTTTTCTACCACCTCAGTATACAATGGAGAAAAATGGATAAAACACGAGAATAAATTAAATAAAGTCCACACTGAAGGATATCAAAGTTCATATGCGCTGGACTGATGAACTAGTGAGCATCGGTGTGAAGGAAATCAACGTTGCAATGATGGACGTGAAGTATTTTCTCAATGAAATGGGATTCCATGAGTCTAGAATCAATGATAATGACCGTGAACTACAAGAGCTAATTGGAACAGTTGATATTATCAAAAAGGAAGTAAAGAAACTAGCAAACATGAACTATTGCAGCCATTGTCAGGAAAATCCAACTCAAGATCATCCAATGGAAGAGACTTCATATTGATCAAATATTCAACCATTTTGCAAGGAAATTGAGGAGGAATAAAGTCAAGAAGCTACCATCATTGATTGAAATTGTAAGGAAATCATACCATCCAGAACATGTTGTACAAAAATTGGAAGAAATCGTTGGCATGCGAAGATTTATTTTTGGATCGCATGGTGAAGAAACTTGCATTGAAAAACTTAATGACATTAACTTTCAACAACAATTTTGTATAAAAAATATTGATGGGAAACCACTACTATGGGGAAAGAAGAACTCAACTAGCACAGAATGGGGGCCTTGATCAGGTTTGGCATTTTTGAAATTCATCCCAAATCATCAAATGTATGCTTCAAATTTATTGTTATTGCATTCATCTTCAGAGATTCATAATGCAAGGAGACACAATAGAGATGTTGATTCTTCTCAATGGTTGGAAGAAATAAAAAATTCTATTGAAGATACATATGAGTACTTTGATGTTGTTGATTCTGTTTGGTGGGAGTCCTTTTTCATGGAGCAAAGTGACATAATTTCAAACTCTACAAATGGAGATATATATTGGAAGTCTCCATTTACTTGGCCACAAAGAGTAACAAATGAAAACGAGGAAACAAATGTTGAACCTCAAGGTGTTAATTTTTCTCAAGTAGAGGAAAGAGAAATGTATATTGGTTGTAGAAGATCATCTCCAAAGCGTCGAGAGATGGAATACCTTTACAGGGGATCAGTACAAGATATCAAGGAGGGTTTGCATGATTGTTGTTTTGGCTATAGATGGTGCACGTGATTATCCTTTCTAGATTGCAAAAGTTATGAAGGTGAATAAAGAAATAATTAGTATTAATAGAAGTACATTGGTATGCAACATATAGACACCCATTTGATGGTGTGTACAAGACAAATATGGTGGTTGACAAAAGGGTTTGCAGAAAGAGAAAAAGAAAGGGTCAAAAAATAAATCGTTGCCGCATTGAAATCTTCAAATTAGAGGAATTTGATATACTTGTTTATGATTTCAAGTGACAAAAAAAGACACTCTTCTCTCCAATACAATATAGATTATCAAGGAGTTGTTGCCAAAGATGAAGTGGCAAGATGGGAGTCTACTAAACCAAGTTGTAGATCTAGAAGGAATATGGCAGCTGGAATGATGGGCATAGATGTAGACTCAGATGGTGCACCCATTGATAATAAAGAAGAATATGGTCCATCTACATATTCGTCCAATCCTTCATCGACAGAAAATGTAGATTCTAATGGGGTGTCATATTCCATGGATGCATTTGAATAATTTGAAATGAAACATTTTTTATGTTTTGTATTAGTTTGATGTTTGCAATTGAAACTATGAAGGAGATTTTGAATATTTATATGAATCATTTGTTCTTGTATGGTCTAATATATGTTTTCATTATGAATCACATACTAATTTCTTTGATTTTATATGGTTAGAGTGGTGAAATTATTTATGAAATATTTTTATTTGTTTAACATGCAAATTTCAAAAAGTTGTAATCTATCTTTTGGAGAAAAAAAAACGTTTTCCGATTTAGGGGTTGATTTTAAAGTTTTTGTAAAAAAACAGTATGGTATGTTTAGCCATGGATCTATTTTTAACCCCCAAAAAAAACGTGTATACTGGTATCAACATTTTTCTATTTTGGGGTGCTTTTGGTGTTTCTCTTGCAAAAATCATCATTTCTATGCCTAGAGTTCTCGTTCTTAGCATAAAGTTCTTGTTTCATAGTATAAGTGGCTGGAGGATCCAGTGATGAATTATTTGGAATTATCTTGAGTTATTTGATGAAGATCTTGAAGGAGAATCTCTCTCTCATAAACTAGTGTTTCTCCTATGAAGGTGCATTTTTCTCTAGGGTTCATCTTTTCATCTTGGAAAAGGTATGGTTCTAGCATGTAGGTTTCTCTTGTGATGCTACATGCCTCTCATATACTACGGTCCATATTTTTATGGTATGGTTATTGCATATGAGTTAGAGCTTCCTTCTTGGTGAAATCTTGTCAATAATATTGCATAGACTATGATTATGATCGTGCATAGATAGTGGTGATCTTGCATTTGTTATGGCGAACTTGCCTAGATTATGATGCTAGTTGCACATATTATGGTGATGATCTTGGCATATATTAGTGTGATGTTTGCATATATTATGGTGATGATCAAGTGGCATAAATCATTGTGAATATGTACTTGATTATCTTGGAAGATACTATGTTGATTTTGGCATGTATTATGTTGATGTTATTGGCATGTTCCACTTGGAATGGCCTAGGGTTTGAAGGTGACAAATGAAGTCTATGAATGATTGTTTCTAGGAATTGATTACAATATTTGGAGGCATTTTTCGGTCCTATCCTCGAAGTTTCAATGGCATATTTATAGGGAAGGTTTGTTGTAAGTTTAAAGGCTATATTGCATATATGATTTGGACTTCTTCATGAAGGGTTTTGTTACAAATTTGAAAGATATATTGGAAAAAGTTGCTTCCATATTTGGAGGATAGATTTGAGGCATGTATAGGTTGACACAATGACATTGATTGTAATAGTGTCTGTGACAAATATAGTGACAGTGATTGTGATTGTGACAATCAGAGTGTCAGTGATAGTGATAGTGATAGAGATAGTGACAGTGATAGTGATAGAGGCAATGCCAATGATAATGATTAAGATAGTGAAAATGATAGTTATTTTGACAGCTATAGTGATAGTGGGGATGGTGTAAGTTAATGAGGGTCTCTTTTAACGTGTTATATGCAATAGAAAACTGAAAAATAGGCTTCCCTCAATTTACATGGATATTTTGAGATACTTACATAGTAAATATTGCTTTGAGTTTAAAAGATGAAATGTAGGAAATTGAATCATGTTTTTGGATATATAAATTCTCTATTGAAAATGTTGTTGGAGACATTTACCACCATACACACTCATTTTGGTCAAATTGGCCTAGTTAAACCAATATACTAAGTATTATTGACATTAATTGACATCAGTGGAGAATTAAATGACATCATCCAGTCACACCCATGCCTACCTTCAGTCAAGGAGGTTAACTTAGCCTTCTCCTACATTCAGAGAGGCTAACTGGAGCATTCTGGACGTGATCTGAGTGTCATTAATGCACTTTATTGCTAACTGATTGTTACAATCAGTTAAACAGGGAAATGAAGGTGCCTCCTCTCATTAAATTGATTATTTAATGATTAATTAATGAACTTGAGTCAACAGGGGCGCCTCCAACCACTTCTGATGTTCAGTTCCACTTCAGTTAACCTCATCGGGGTTCATTGGAGTCATTGAATTGCTAGCACTTGATGGTTGGCTTGCTAGGACATGTGTCTGATCTCTTTCAGTTGAGAGTCATTCATTTATCGCACTCCGACTTCAGTTAGGGCTCAATGGAGTTAATTAGGGTTTTGATCAGTGGTTAACTTGAGTGTTGACTATGGCTTACATTTAGTTAATCTAGACTCACTCATTCAATTCGAATTACCTCCTTAGGAATTCAAATTTCTTCTCATTCATGCTTGTAGCATGACATTGTAATGCATTACTCATTCTTTGTGTGAATATACAGAGCGACTACTCATTCTGTAGTCTGATTGCACCATTTCATGAGTTATTTGTTGATTAATCTTTGATTATACTGATGTTTAGTCCCTAGATCAATGTGCAAGATTAATATGGTATCAGAGCTCACGGCGGGACGAAGCTCTATCTCTAAAAAAAAAGCTTTTTGATATATTTTTGCATGAAAATTGAGCAATAGCTCAAAAATCCAGCACTGCACTGGAAGCCAAGGCTTACGACTTAATACCCCAAGCAAAGAAATTTTTGATCAAGCTTGCTTGATTGACTATGCTAAGTGTGATGAAAGGCTAAAATGTGCAAGCTGTCTGACCTTACATTGCCCTTTCTGTTGTGATTTCTAGGTTTTCTACAGGTGAAGCATTCGCTCCAGCAGATCCATATGGCCTCCTCAGTAGATCTTTTGACTCCATACAATTTCCACTCATGGAAAGGTGACATGGAGATTCAGTTGCACTTCAGAGGACTCTATAGAGTCAGCATGGACACTAAAGATGAGCTTGGTTCAGCCATAGAAAAATCAAAATTCTTGAACAAGAAGGATAAAGCCTTCGGTTTCTTGTGCTTTTCTATTTCTCGTGATCTTCTTTTCCATGTTGCGGGATTGAAGACTCCAAAAGAATTATGGGACAAATTGGAAACTGTATATAGAAATCATGATGACTTGAGAGTTTACCAACTCGAAAATGAATTAATGTCTCTCTAGCCCTCCAATTTTGAGACTCTGAATGAGTTTTTAACTAAGTTCAAGCATACTGTTTTACTCTTGAAGCAATGCAAAGTGGAGAAGGAGGATTACCAGTTCATCCTCACCATACTCTCCAAATTTGGGGCTGATTATTTAGTTTTTGTTTCTACATTCCATGTGGGGAAGCTCACAACCCCTGGATGGAATATGCCTACACTCAATGACTTCATTGAGTCCCTAACAAGTGAACATGACAAGCTTGTCTATATGGGGATCATCAGAGCTTCACATGATCAATCTCTCCATGTCTCGGGGCCCAAATATCTGAAGGGTAAAGGTAAGCAGCAGAAGAACCCAAAAACTACATTTGATGCTCCTATGCCTAGAGTTGAAAATCAACAGCATGATGAGTCTTTCAGCTCAAGGAAGAACAAAGGAAAAGGGCACCATGGCAATGAAAAAGTTAAGTGTTCTTACTGTGGGAAGGGCTTCAACCCTAAACATGCCTGCATGAAGAAGAAGCTTGATGAAGCTACCTCTCTCCTTGAGAGAAATCACATCAATCTTCCGAAAATCTTTCGGAGGAGACATCAACAAGATTGGGAACGACAGCATGAAAAAGGTCATGCCCTCATGGAAAGCACTTTGAAGTCCAAAGCACTCTTGATTGATTCTAGAGCTTCAAACCACATGATGGCTGAAACAGACTCCTTTTCATCCTTAGAGAACGGAAAATCCATCCCCATCCACATGGGAGATGACTCCACCATCATTTCAGAAGAACAAGGTCTTGTTGGTCTTGAAAATGGATTTTTTTCAAATGTTTTGTATGTACCGTCTCTGGCATCAAATCTCCTTAGTGTCTATCAGATGACACATACTGGAGTGCCTAAGAGAGTTTCTTTCAGCCCAAATGATGTTGATATAATGGATCTTGCATCCAGGAAACTCATTGCTAAAGGTCTTGCAAACCATCATGCAAGAGCCTATGAGTTCTCCCACTTTGTGCAGAATGCAAAGTCCATCGCTCTGCTAACTCATGGAAATGAGGTTAGTAGGCTGTGGCATGAAAGGTTTGGCCATCTTAATTTCAAATATTTCAGCAGTTACAAAAAAAATCCATGGTTGAGGGCCTCCCGATCATCAAGGCAACCACTAGAAATTGCAAGGGCTGTGTGATTGGAAAACACCCTAAGCACAAGTTCGATCAGGGGAAGGCAAACCGAGCTACATGCATATTGGGGCTGATACTTTCTGATATCAGCGGTTCAATTCCTGTCACATACTTGAATGTATCAAGGTATATTTTGACCTTTATTGATGATTTTTCAAGGTACACATGGGTCTTCTTTCTCAAAAAGAAGTCTGAAGTATGTGAAAAAATTTCTGAACTTAAGGCCTTGATCGAGAATGCCTCTGGGCTTAAGATCGAGATATTGAGATCTGATAATGGCGGGGAGTATGTCAGTAATGATTTGCTACACATATTCTCCCAAAGTGGTATTCAGGTCCAACAGTCAATTCCCTACACTCCCCAGCAGAACAGAGTAGCGGAAAGGAAGAATCGGTCTCTAAAGGAGATGACCACCTGTATGTTGGAATCCAAGAGGCTTGCTGCAAATTTGTGGGCTGAGACCATGCATGTTGTAGAATACATTCAGAATAGGGTTCCACACTCATCCATGAAAGGGAATACCCCTTTTGAAACATAATTTGGACACAAGCCGGATGTGTCGAACCTACGGGTGTTTGGGTCCACTGCATGGGCCCAGATTCGGCTTGATAAAAGAAGGGCTTTGCAACCGCAAAGCATAGAATGTATGTTTATTGGGTATGCTGATGAATATAAAGTTTTAAAGCTGCTGGATATCAAAACCAAATAGATCATCATCGAGATAAGTGTCAAGTTCAATGAGCCTCTTTAGGAAGTGGAACTAGTGAAGGAAAAAACTGCTGAATTTCCTACCTATTCTACTGAATATTTGGATGATGAAATTGGGGGTGATGACCCTGATTTGGATCCTCTGATTTATGATACCAATGTGAAACAATCATTAGATTCTGAATCAGAACCTGAATTTCAAAATCATCTTCCCACATGGGCCCGACAGACACTCTCCTCCGCAGGAGATAACATTGGAAATCCGGATGATCCAAGGAGAACCCGGTCTGATTTCCAAAGAGAAGGTATTGCGCTCTCTTGTCTTGATAATTTTCTGTCTGAAACTTGATATTTTATGATTAGTTTAGATCCAAAATCCTACTACCATTCTCAGAAGGATCCGAGATGGCAATTTTCCATGGATGAAGAGATGAATTCTCTTTAGAAAAATACTACTTGGGAGCAAGTTTCTCTTCCTCTGGGAAGGAAATTGGTTCAATGCAAGTGGGTTTTTTGGACCAAGGTTGCTGCTGATGGAAGCACCTACAAATATAAGGTAATTCTGGTGGAAAATGGATTCTCTCAAGTCCAAGGTGTGGACTACCATGAGACCTTTGCATCGGTTGCAAAAATGGACTCCATATGCCTTGTTTTGGCAATTTCAGCATCCAAGCACTAGGAAGTGCATCACATGGATGTTAAGTCAGCCTTTCTACATGGAGATCTTCACGAGGAGATATACATGAATTAGGATAAGGGCTACATCACTTATCCATCTTTGGTTTGCAAGCTAAATAAGTCACTATACGGGTTAAAACAGGCCCCAAGAGAGTGGTATTCCAAGACGGATGCCTTCCTTCTCTCGCAAAACTTTCAAAGGTGTAGATCAGATCCAAATGTGTATTTACAGCAGTTTAATGGTCATCTAATTATCATTGTTTTATATTTTGACAACTTATTGATCATAGGTAGCACAATTGCCTCCATTTCAGCCATCAAAACTGCTCTCCACAATGCCTTTGAAATGAGTGATTTGGGGCTCCTAAAACAATTTTTGGGGCTTGAAATTGAGCAAAATTCTGATGGGATTATGGTCACTCAGTCCAAATACATTTCATACCTATTATTCAATTTTAACATGGCTGATTTTAGGCCTGTACCATTCCCTTTCCTTTCAGGGATCAGACTTGAAGAAGGAAAAAGCACACCTCCCATGGACTGCACTATCTATCGACAACCGATTGGTAGCTTGTTGTACTTGACACATTCTCGGCCTGATAAATGTTATGCCGTGAATGCTGTATCAAGATATATGCAGTATATTCAAGGAACTAGGACCTACGACATTCACTATGTTGCAGACTCTGAGCTAGAGCTGGCTAGATACACAGATTCCAATTGGGCGGGTGATTCTATTAATCGGAAGTCTGCTTCTGGATATGTATTCATGTTTGGTGGTGGCCCCATTTGCTGGTCTAGAAAAAAGAAGGCAGCCATAGCACTATATTCAACAGAGGCTGAGCATCGAGGAGCGGTGAATGCTTGCTTCCAAGCAGTTTGGTTGCAAGGCATTCTTTCAGAGTTTGATCTTGGTAGTACTTTGTCCACTATCCTCTTTTGTGAAAATCAAAGTGCTATTAATATTTCCATAGATCCAGTTACCAAGAAGAGGACCAAGCATGTAGAGATCCACATGTACTATATCAAGTAGCTAGTGCATGATAGGACCATCATTCTGCAATACTGCCCAACTGATGAACAGATTGCAGACATCTTCACCAAGAGCTTTTTAGAAAAGAAGTTCACTTACCTCCGTTCACTATTGGGGGTGAGTTCATCAGGGTGATTCAGACTACTTTCAGTGTTCAGCTTGAGGGGGGGTTTTTCCCACTGGGTTTTCCCTCTTTTCCTCACTTAGTCTTTTTTTTAGCATTGTTTCAGTTTCAACATTGTACAGGGTGACCTATGGCCTTAGTTTCCGGGGCCCTATAATTTTTATGCATTTATGTTTTCTAACTCCTCCTGAGCATAGGTTAAGGGGGGGTGTTGGAGACATTTACCACCATCCACACTCATTTTGGTCAAATTTGCCTAGTTAAACCACTATCCTACGTATTATTGACATTAATTGACATAATTGGAGCATTAAATGACATCATCCACTCACACCCATGCCTACCTTCTGTCAAGGAGGCTAACTTAGCCTTCTCCTACATTCAGGGAGGCTAACTGGAGCACTCCGGGGGTGATCTGAGTGTCATTAATGTAATTTATTGCTAACTGATGGTTACAATCAGTTAAACAGGGTAGTGAAGGTGCCTCCTCTCATTAAATTGATTAATTAATGATTAATTAATGAACTGGATTCAACAGGGGTGCCTCCAACCACTTCTAATGTTCAGTTCCACTTCAGTTAACCTCATCGAGGTTCATTTTAGTCATTGAAGTGCTAGCACATGAGGGTTGGCTTGCTATGACATGTTTCTGATCTCTTTCAGTTGAGAGTCAGTCATTTATTGCACTCTGACTTCAGTTAGGGCTCAGTGGACTCAATTAGGGTTTTGATCAGTGGTTAACTTGAGTGTTAACTATGGCTTACATTCAATTAAGCTAGACTCACTCATTCAATCCGAATGACCTCCTTAGGAATTCGAATTGCTTCTCATTCATGCTTGTACCATGACATTGTAATGTATTACTCGTTCTTTGTGTGAATGTACATAGCGGCTACTCATTATGTAGTCCAATTACACCATTTCATGAGTTATTTGTTGATTAATCTTTAATGAGACTGATGTTTAGTCCCTAGATCAATGTGCAAGATTAATAAATGTTCATAACTATCTCAAGTTTGATATTTTCTAATAGGTACTTTTTTTTAATTTTGAGGAAAATAATAAGGTATATGTATTTGTGGGTGCAACCTTTGAGTGCCTAAGTGATGGAATCAATGTACATAAATTTGTAAACATATAGAGAACAAATAATACTAGAGAATCACTATTTAAAAAAAAATGAATTTAGTAATTTATAAATAATTATTATTATCTAAGTGACCAGACCTTGAAAAAAGTGCACCAAGTGTGGGTGTATCCTTTGGAGGTCTTAATTGAATGATCGTGATATGACTAAATTTTATAGCATGTAGAGGTTGGTGTCTAACAGTGCAACATAAAAAAGAAAAGAAAAATGCTTAAGAGACAAAAAAAGTTATTGAAGAAGCACTAATAGTGTGCTTTTTGAGTTGAGTAATGACACAAAAAATAGAAAAAAATAGAAAAACATAATATTTTTAAGAACAAAATACATATTTGAAATCTAAAAAAATTGCTATCTGGTTCTCAAATTTCATAAAAAGTGTATTTCTATAACATACTATAACGAGGGGTAAAACACATGCATATTGACAAAATGGGTGAGATGCCCAATTAGCTACGGTTTACCATATTCCATAGCACACGTTTGGTTATCTCAAAGATAAATTTGAAGCAGATATATAGGAAGAGGGAAGACACCCGAACAAATTACGAGGCTTGGATTTAGGGCTAAGAAATGTTAGTGCATTTCTTTTAAATTCAAAAATTCCTTTCCCTCTTATATGGGTGCGATGAAAACCAAAACATGTGTACATTTTAGCTTTACAAAATGCATACACATTTTAGCTCTACAAAATGCGTACGCATTTTATCTCTACAAACCATGCACGCATTTTGTAGAGCTAAAATGTATACACGCTTTCTAGAGCTAAACACGTACACATTTTGGTTAAAATCAATTTTTCCTTAGGGGTAAGGGGGAGCAGAGGGGTTGGGGAGATAAACATATAGAGATCCCATTTGGGGGGCTACAAGTTTAGAGAAGATTAGGGTAGTTAAAGGAAATAGGGTGTATAGGGTTGGGGTAGAGAGGGAGATGAGAGGGTGGCAAGTGGTAGGGGGAGGGGGATTAGAAGCGACAAAGATCGGGAAGGGTAGGGGTAGGGGGAGTAGGAGACATAGAGAGAGAGAGGGGGTAGGGTTAGGTGGAATAGGAGAGATATTAAAGAGAGGGGTATAGAGGGTGGTTATGGGTAGGGAGGGTAGGAGGGGGGTTAGGGAGAGGGAAGGGGTTAGGGGTAGTCAATGTGTGTGTGAGAGAGGATAGGTTCTTAGGGGGT
>LPNX011142305.1:4021-32675 GCA_001517045.1 Pseudotsuga menziesii | reverse complement strand
ATCAAATTCCACACATTTTTAGCAGCAAGGGATTTTGCAAATAAGGCAGGTATTTTCAGACCCCAGCCTCCCAAAGACTTGGGATTGGCCAGATCCTTCCATGAAGACCATGGTAGTCCAGAAGCCTCACCATTTCTAGACCATAAGAATTTGAAACTTATATTTTTGATTCTTTCAAGAATTCCCACAGGTATCCAAAAATGCATCCAGTAAACTGGAATGGCTTCAAGAGCAACCTTAACCAAAATAAGTTTTCCTCCCTTAGATAACCATCTAAAACTCCAGTTCTTAATTCTCTTTTCCACTTTGGTAATGAGCCAATCCCAATCTTTCAACAGATATCTGCAAGGTTTTAAATAAAAACCAAGGTATTTCATACCCATCTCAATTTTTTCAACATTAAAAGAGAAAATGTTCTGAATTGAAATTAACTCAGATTCTTCCAATCCAGAAAAATAAAAAGAAGATTTATCTTCATTAATAATCATTCCAGAAGCTATACAAAATACCATCAAAACCTCATATAACGTTGATAATGACTGTTCAGAATCATCAGTGACCAATATAATATCATCCACAAATAATATATGAGATAGAATAATATTGTTGCCAAAAGAGACAAAACCTCATATAACGTTGATAATGACTGTTCAGAATCATCAGTGACCAATATAATATCATCCACAAATAATATATGAGATAGAATAATATTGTTGCCAAAAGAGATACCCTGAAATGCCTTACTTATTTGAGCTTTATGAATGTACCTGCTCAATCCTTCTACCACAATCAGAAAAAGTAATGGAGCCAAAGGGCATCCTTGTCTGAGCCCTTGGCCAGATCTAAAAAAAGTAGATGCCACCCCATTTATAAGAACAACAAAAGAAACTGAAGTAATGCTGCTCCTCACCCATGTAATAAAAGGTATTGAAAAGCCCATTTTAGACATGATTACCCATAAATATGTCCAATTTACACGATCGTATGCCTTAGATAAGTCAATTTTAAGTACAACAGATTTCAAACCCTTACAATGGATGGAATGCAAGCCTTCTTGAATGATTCCAACAGCTTCATGAATCTATCTGCCGGGCAAAAAACTAAACTGTTCCTTAGAAATAACTGTTCCCAAAATCTTTTTAATTCGAGTAGAAATGATTTTGCCAATTATCTTATATATAAAATTACATAAATATATTGGTCTAAAGTCATCAAATGACTTAGGACTATCAGTCTTGGGAATCAATGCAATAAAAGTGGTATTAAATACAACACTGATCTTCCCACTGATTATGGAATCTTCAACAACTCAATCTTCAACAACTCTTAACAGATCCCTTCCCAAAACCTCAAAAAGAGCCCTATAGACTTCCACTCGGATCCCATCAGGTCCAAGACTCTTATCATTTTTACTGATAGACAAAATAGACTGAATTTACTCAATAGCAACAGGAATCATAAGATCTAAATTTTCACTTTCAGATATATCAGAAAGGAAAGTTATCAGCAATATCCAGAATTTCAGGCAAATGTAGATTTGCCTCTTCTTTAAACAAAGTTTCAAAGTGATGAACACCCGCCTCAGCAATAGACTCAAAACCTTCAACAATGTTACCCCTATCATCTGCAATCTTCCATATAGAGTTTGTATATTTCTTGTGATTCACAAATTTATGAAAGAAAAGGGTGNAGCAATAGACTCAAAACCTTCAACAATGTTACCCCTATCATCTGCAATCTTCCATATAGAGTTTGTATATTTCTTGTGATTCACAAATTTATGAAAGAAAAGGATGTTATCATCACCACAAAGCAACCAAATAGCCTTACTTTTCTGTCATGAGGATATTTCAACGAGAGGATATCTCGTCATTGAATTAAAATGGATATACAATGGTGTATATAGAATAGAATATCTTGTCCAACTTTAGTAATATCATAAATTTTTTTTGAAGCGTGGGAATAACAATTTCCCAAGAACAAATCTTATATAATAAATATATAATTGTATTATATGAATACTAGGGCAGTATGTAACTTATGAAATTATAACATACAGGAACAATTCTCTCCGGAGTTCAACCTAGTCGTGATATGAATGATAGCTATTGCAGAATATTCAGATCGGACGATTAGTAATTTTAGAATCATAGACTATGTCACAGATTTGTTCGGAAGATTAGTAATTTTAAAATCATAGACTATGTCACAAGGCTTGTTCGGATTTCAGAATGGATTTCTTGGCTCGCCTACACCAACTTCCTCCGGAAAACTGTGGAAGCATTCGGTTAGTAAATGCAGTGAACAATCTTAGACCAATGTTAAACCCCATAAACTAAAATGACAGAAAAAAGGGCCAAGAAATTGCAGTTGGTTGTCCGTTGAATGCCCCATTACTTGCGCACATGCATGAAAATTTGAACACTGTAATGACAGTGTAATGACAGGGAAGAGTTGAATGGCATTGGCCTAAATCCCATCTAAGAGGCTGCGACATGCAGATTGCCTCGACGGCGGTTCGGTTATCATACGGAGTTCTTCAAAGCGTTCGATGTCAAAATTACTCCGCTTCATCAGTCGCGTTTGCTTGGTCTTGAAGCGAGCTTTAAAGAAGCCCTCGAATGTGGGATCGACGGATGTCCGGAGGAAAAATGCATAGCCTACTAAGAAATAAATGGAGGTGATGTAGAAGCATATAGGTTCCATCACATCCCATGCATGATAGGTTCCAGAAGGTAAACCTCATTAAAGCGGCCGTCTGGAGGGTAAGAAACCCAAACCCGCACCAGAGCTCTCTGTGAACTAATTTCTCGGCCTGCAGGTCTATTTCCGCCTTTTGCTTTTCCATCTCTTGCAGCTCTTCCCTGCAATGATCGTCTAATAGAGGCAGGACGCCCTCAATGGCCCTTGCTACCTGCAAAATGGATTAAAGGAAACAAATCTTAAGACAAGAAGTAGAAATCTTGAAACCCTAACAAAATCAAGAAATCTTGAAACAGAAGAAGTTTCAAAAGTTCAAATGGCCCTTGCTACCTGTAAAATGCATTAAAGGAAACAAATCTTAAGACAAGAACCAGAAATCTTGAAACCCTAACAAAATCAAGAAATCTTGAAACAGAAGAAGCTTCAAAAGTTCAAAGATCGAATCCGGTACCTGCTCGGGCTGGAGGTAGACGCGATCGCCGACTATAAGAATCTGCCCGGACTCATCAAGAGAGTTGACAACTTCTTTGGCATCCTCTTCGCCCTAGGAGTTTATATAAATTTGTAATAATTCTTTGCGGGAAATGCAGGCATGGGGGATCTAACGCAATATTTTGAGCAGAGAATCCATCTGGACGAACCTCAGCAGCCTCCTCCCTTCCGCCGTAGATCTTTTCCCTTCCTGAGGACTGACGAGCTCCTGATGAAGGCGGTCTCTGGCAGCGTTATTCAATATCTTTAAATCCTCCCTCCAGCGATCGCAATGGAGCAACGGGGAACGGGCATGAGACTGCGCGGGCATAACCATGCCACGTTTTTGCAGAAAGCAAGGATCGAACCTCTGGAACTTAACAATCTCTGCAGATTGGGCAGAGCCGTTGCCATGAAGGGCATTTTGAGCAATGTGGAACAATGGCCGCTCTTGATAGGCCTTAATGAGCAGTCTGCGTGTTGCCATTGATGCAACTCAGAGATACATGAATACAGCACAACAAAGAATATGAGGAGCAACAATAGCACCCGCTATTTTTTATGGGGAACAATGGCCTCACGTTGAGCATTCGCCAAAACCATTAATGTAAATTTCTCTGATAGAAGGAATGGGTTTTTACAGCTGGGCGGATAATCTGTGCAAAACTCCTGTACACGTTTATTTTTCGTATTTAATATACTTAAACAAATAGATTAGTATGAATTTCTTAAAATATTGCAGAGTTCAGACTTCAGATCAAATCTTCATAATCTGTAGCCTCCATAGATGTGGAGTACCGCGCAGGGTTGGAATTATGGAATTAAAAAACTTAAATAATGAAAAATATGATTTTTTATTATATATTTAAAATAATTTAACAAAATCACTTATAAAAAATAACACAAATTAATAAATAACATCCACATATTATATTATGTAATATACCACCATTAACATTTATGATTAATTGCAATTAAAATTTGAATTTAAGAAACTTATCTTCTTGAAAATCTAAACAAAATTAATAACAGCTCATAAAACATGACGTAGTCTATGTGGCTTCCCTATCCCCATCGATGTTGGTAGATGAGATTGATGAGGTGGACACATGAACCAGATAGCTGGTTCAAGATCCAACGCGGATGAGGAGGATAGGTCCATGTCGGCCTAATCCTTTTTCTACTGTAGATGTTTGGGTTCTTGGCTAGCCGTTGGGCAATAGTGCCAAGTGGTCATCATTAATTCTATGTTAGTTTTCTTTTAAAGATTGTTTACATTAAGCTAAGATAATGTGGCAAAACTCTTTCTTCTTATACAGATAAAGCTGACAAGAATTCACGTTATTCTGATGCACATCCGCCATCTTATACAGGTAGCCATTGAGATGGGGGTATTGCGTTGACATGTTTTCCACGTGGCTCTATTTTTTTAAAGATGTATAGCTTATTTCATTTTTATAAAGTTATAAAGTTTTCTATTGTAGTTTATATATATATAAAAAGAAATTAGTTTTGAGGGGTAGTTGTTACAATATATATTGTAATTTATATATATATATATATATATAAAATTAGTTTTGAGGGGTAGTTGTTACTATATATATATATATAATATGAAATTAGTTTTGAGAAGTAGTTGAATTGGTTAAAGTTCGAATCTAAAGACTTAAACTCTTTGGATTCTTTTAGGTTAACCAAATTTAAAAATACATTTTTAAATATAATTAGATTTACATTTTCCAAAACATGTATCATGTTTTTTTTATGATAACAATCATTCAATATTTTAACTAACATACATTTTTTACATCTCTTTTAACATTTTGTGCATTTTAACAAAGAATACACTTTTAACATTTACTTTTTTCTCTTTGGTTGATTACTTAAATGCTCTAGATTTCAAGTTTCAATGGTCACAACAATTAGGTATTATCACCTTGCTTGTGAATCCATTTCATCTTTTGAATGCAATTTTAAAGTTTGAAGCTGCCATTGTGGACCAACAAAAATTTTTCTTTCAAAAAACTAAATGTGTTGGAGACCCATGTAGGCTCAGTGTCCTCTGTAATTGAGAGCCTTGGTGTTAGTTCACTCCGTAACAGATGGNAACAAAAATTTTTCTTTCAAAAAACTAAATGTGTTGGAGACCCATGTAGGCTCAGTGTCCTCTGTAATTGAGAGCCTTGGTGTTAGTTCACTCCGTAACCGATGGCATGCATCAGTTCTCTTTAGAACATCACTATGGCATGTTTCTTATTTTCTGCTAATCAAGATAGCTATTATGTATTGTAATCTTTTACACACATCAGTACATAATCATTCATTCCTTCTCTCTGTTTTCATTATTTTTCTGTTTTGCAAGCTGTGTGTTTGCNATAGCTATTATGTATTGTAATCTTTTACACACATCAGTACATAATCATTCATTCCTTCTCTCTGTTTTCATTATTTTTCTGTTTTGCAAGCTGTGTGTTTTCTCTTGCTAGCTAGATCTTTCTGTGTGGGTGTTCTCTCTTGCTAGCTAGATCTTTCTGTGAGGGAATCCCCTCTGGGAAGCTGCTATGCAGGATAAGTACAACTCTCTCCTTAAGAACTAGACTTGGGATTTGGTGCCACTTCCTTCAGACAGGAAACTTGTCATATGCAGATGGGTCTACAGAACCAAGAAGGCAGCAGACAGACAGATCAACAGATACAAAGCCAGGCTAGTTGCCAAAGGTTTTCGGTAGGTTCACGGGTTAGACTATGATGAGACCTTTCCTCTAGTACCAAAGATGGATTCCATTCGATTGGCACTTGCCATTGCTGCATCCAGGAGGTGGGAAGTCCATCAGATGGATGTGAAGAATGCATTTCTTCACGGTGATCTCTCTGACGAGATATACATGGAGCAACCACAAGGCTTCATACAAGATTCATACTTGGTTTGTAGACTAAAGAAGTCTTTCTACGGCCTTAAGCAAGCCCTGAGAGCATGGTATGCCAAGATGGACTCCTACCTATTGTCCCAAAACTTTGTACGGAGTAAGTCAGATCTGAATGTATACATGCTTAGGACAGCTGACTCACTTCTACTACTAGTTTTATATGTGGATGATTTGTTGATCGTTGGAAGCTCAACTTCAACACTTGCTACAATCAAGAGGATTCTGCATGACAGGTTTTTGATGACAGACATGGGTCCATTACATTTCTTCTTTGGTCTTGAAATCATCCACGATGCCTCAAGAATCAAACTATCTCAGGCCAAGTATGCTCGAGATCTTCTAGAGCGATTCCATATGACAGACTGCAAGTATGCACTGACTTCTTTCCTATCTGGGGTCAAACTTAAGGATGGAAGGAAGGCCAAGTATGCTCGAGATCTTCTAGAGCGATTCCATATGACAGACTGCAAGTATGCACTGACTTCTTTCCTATCCGGGGTCAAACTTAAGGATGGAAGGAACACTCCATTGGTTAATAGCACTCTATACGGACAACTCGTGGGGAGCTTGTTGTATCTTACACACTCTAGACTAGGCCTCTCGTATGCAGTTGGGGTAGTCTCTCGGTTCATGCAGGAGCCACATGAGCTACATTGGAAGGCTTCCAAGTAGATCCTTCGATACGTACATGGAACCATCACCTTTGGGATTCACTATGTAGCAGATTTTGCATTGGATCTCATAGGATTCATTGATTTTGACTGGGCTGGCAATAACATTGATCACAAGTCCACATCTGGGTACTCACTCAGTCTTGGTTTAGGGCCAATTTGTTGGTCGAGNGGATCTCATAGGATTCATTGATTTTGACTGGGCTGGCAATAACATTGATCACAAGTCCACATCTGGGTACTCACTCAGTCTTGGTTTAGGGCCAATTTGTTGGTCGAACAAGAAGCAGGCTGTTATTGCTCTATCTTCATCCGAGGCCAAATATAGAGGGGTAGTCAACATAACCGTTCAAGCTTTGTGGCTACAAAATTTTCTCACCGAGTTGGGCATCCAGTTCCACCGACCTACTATCATCTGGTGTGACAACTAGAGCACTCTAAAGTTCTGTAGAGATCTAGTACAGAGGCAGCAGATGAATCACATAGAGATCCACATGCACTACATCAGAGACTTGGTGCATGAGTGGATCATCAACTTGCAGTTATTTCCTTCAGCTGAACAGACTGTCGATATCTTCACCAATACCTTCAATATCTTCACCAATACCTTCACTGCGCAGAAGTTTTACTCTCTGTGCGATCATCTTGGAGTGAAGGACATAGTAGCCTAGCAACTGCCTTTTTCTTCTTTTGCTACATTGTATCTTGAGGGGGGGGGGTTCCCATGAGGTTTTCCCTCTTTCCTCATTTTATTTCAGTGTTCATTAGTTGCATTGTTTTTTGGTGACCTATTATGGCCTTAGTTGCTAGGGCCCTTTCTTTATTACCCATAGTAATGTTCAGAAGGGGTGTTGGAGACCCATGCAGGCTCAGTTTCCTCTGTAACTGATAGCCTTGGTGTCAGTTCGCTTCGTAACTGATGGCATGCATCAGTTATCTTTAGACCACCACTATGGCATGTTTCTTATTTTCTGCTAATTAGGATAGCTATTATGTATTGTAATCTTTTACACACATCAGTACATAATTATTCATTCCTTCTATCTGTTTTCATTATTTTTCTGTTTTGTAAGCTGTGTGTTCTCTCTTGCTAGCTAGATATTTTCATGCAGGTGTTCAACACTCATCTACAAAATGTTCCACGTAATTGAAATCACATCTATTACTGTGTCAAATTTGACGTTTACTTGACTTTCAGGCACACAGTTGGTCTCGGCACCGATAAGTATTAATAGAGAGACCTGAAAATGTTCCACGTAATTGAAATCACATCTATTACTGTGTCAAATTTGACGTTTACTTGACTTTCAGGCACACAGTTGGTCTCGGCACCGATAAGGATTAATAGAGAGACCTGCATCTTTAGAAAGTAGCTCCATTTCAATTTTGGGGCTTTCATTTATATGCTATTATAATTTATTGTAACTCTGTGAACAAACAAGAGTGTTACTTTCTGGCCCTCAGGCGGTAGGTTGGTTGGTCAGGGTCGAGTTGGGAGTTGGGGAGAGAACTACAAATGCTGCAGTAGACACATATGGATATTATTCTCACACATATAGCTGCTAGCCTTGGACAATCAGTTGTTGGAATGAACTATGGAGGAGATGTAGCGTGATCATAAATAATGCAATGTGATGTCACACAAAAACATGTTGGGCCAAGTTCCCTTTGTTCACCAGGGCTTGGTGAAGGTTACAATGCTCAAGGTTGNAGGAGATGTAGCGTGATCATAAATAATGCAATGTGATGTCACACAAAAACATGTTGGGCCAAGTTCCCTTTGTTCACCAGGGCTTGGTGAAGGTTACAAGGCTCAAGGTTGGAGGGAGGGAGCGGAGCTTCACTCCCCTCCCGCGCCCCCCTCCCCCCCTTCCCTCTGCTTCCCTTCCTCATTATATATATGTTATAATTATTTTTTAAGATAATATATATTTTCACATTATTTTTATTATATGGGATTGTAAAAGTTCTGAATCTCTAAGAAGCACTTTGGGTCTTGATCATTGTAGAATAATAATGTTATGATAGTAACATAGGTTAGAGTGAAGAACAAGGATATAACATTAAATTCAAGATGTGCCTTAAAGCCAATCTTTGGGTTGGTGAATTTTTTTATGTAAGTGGTGCTTTGTAAATCATTTTTGTTTCATAATCACTATGTATGTGGGTTTAAGAGCTCGATAGGTGAGCAAATAATTAAGAAAATAGAGAGATAAGGAAATAGATAATAAGACATACATCCAACTTGGATTCCTAATTAAGGTAGAGAAATTAGTTACTTAGTTTATGGATCCAACCTAGAGAGTTAGTGACCAAGAGGTAAACAATTTAAAAGTTCTTGAGATTGTATATGCAAATCATGTACATGTGCAATTAATATGTGAGCAGATCATTTCCCCTTAATCATATTATGGTTCTATGAACATGTGAATGTATATTAGTTTAATGATATTATGTATGGAAAATAAGTTATATGACATTGTGCTAAGTTTGTAATAATTGGGCATAACAATTGACAATGCCATTGTGTTATTAGCAACGTTAGTACATGACACAATTAATTGGATTTTAAGATTAGTTTTAATAGTATCTTCCTATCTTTATGTCAATTCTACAAATTTAAGTCCAAAGAAAACCAAGTCCAAAAGGGAATAACTACCTATGTTGTTGTCTAATGTTAATATGAATTATGTTTTATATTCCAAAATGACAACTTTTATGTGTAGAGTTTCTTAATAAGAATGCCATATGAAGGATGCTTAAATCCCAAAGAATAAGGTCTCTCAAAAGAGAAAAAAATGAAAAATAACAATCCGAGAGGCCAAAATTTATACCAAATTAATCTTCACAAGGAAACTCAAAAAAGATGTAGATCACTCAAACTTTGGATCATTGACAAAGGTCCCAACCCCTCTCTCTATGACTAACATTAACATCATGTGAACATTTGAAAAGATGCAATCCCTCATGCATATTATTACAATTGAAAACCCACAAGAGAGGGGATGAGGATGTGGAAACCCAATAATTTACGACTTTTTAATTTCGAAAGTTTGTCATAAATTATTTCGAATTGCAAAATTAACTTTAGTTTCTCTTGCAACAGTAGGTTGGGGACATTTCCAACAGGGAGGAGGGCGTAGGAAGGAGGAGGGGGATGAGGGTGGAGGAGGGACGCGGGGAAGGGAGGAGGGAGAAGGGAGGGGAGAGAGTTTTTTTTTTAATTTTTTTTAATATAATGTTCAGGGGGCATTTAGGGGGTTAGGGGGTTAAAAAGTTATTTTTTAATATTGTTTTAAATTTAATGTTGTGGGCGTTAGGGGGGGGTTATTAAAAAAAATATTTGTATTTTTTTAATGTAATGTTGTGTGGATGGGGTGGAGTTTGGGGTTAGGGGGTATAATTTTTTTAATGTAATGTTGTGAGGGTGGTTTAGGGGGTTAGGGGGGATTTAATGTAATGTTGTGGGGAGTTAGGGGGTTATATTTTTTATTTTTATTTTATTAAGTGTAATGTGGGGGGGTTTAATTTTTTTAATTGTTTTTTAAGTAATGTTGATGTTAGGGTTAGGGGGGTTTTAAAATTTAGTTATTTTAAAAGAAAATTTAAGGTGGGGGTGGGTTTAGGGGATAGGGGGCGTTAAATTTTTTTTTAATGTAATATCGATGTAATTTTTTTAATGAACATTTTTAAATTTTAGTGAAACACTTGTGGCGAAGATGTCAAAAGAGCCTCAACCCCCATTAGGAGAGATGTTTGAAAAGGAGCACTTTGGGAATCTTACAAACATAGAAGAACCAATGGAAGAGGACATTGATGTTTCTGAAGGAAGCCAAGCTCAAAATTCCAATTTCGATGAAGAATTTGGCCGCCTGATATTGTTGATTAGTTTCATGTCTTGAATAAAATGTTAAATTGACAACTTCTTGATAAGATATATTAGTAATGTTTTCACTTTCATACTTTATTTTAGAAATAAAAATTCTATATATAATGTTTTTAATATGTTATTTACAAATATGTCGTATAGTTTTTCTTGAATTTATGTGAATAGTCACTTTTTGGAAAATAATATAAAATATTATCAATTTTATACAAAATATCTTTGAAAATCCATTTAAAATGGTTTTCAATGTTTTTATCTTCTAGATTTTTTAACAAATTGTCAATAAAAATGTCTTATTTTGTCCATAAAAATGTCTTACATTAAATAAAAAATTGCAAAATGTATATGTTTTTCATTATAACTTGCTTCTAAATGTGTTATTTTGTTAAATTTCTAAAAAACACACTTGAAAATATAAATTAAAAATACTTTACGACAAAGATGATTCAAAGGCCCAAGACAATTCCTCAAAATAAAAATGTGTGATACTGGTATCAACCCTTTTTGAAACAGCGGTAATAATNATATAAATTAAAAATACTTTACGACAAAGATGATTCAAAGGCCCAAGACAATTCCTCAAAATAAAAATGTGTGATACTGGTATCAACCCTTTTTGAAACAACGGTAATAATAGTTACTAAAATTAGGAGAGATAAAAATGACATATGTGTCAAGTTCTCATTTCATAGTATAAGTGGTTTAATACATAGGCTTTAATCTAGTCGGGTGGGCTAGCTCAAGTGGTGTAGTGTTGTAAACTGTGAGTAGAAGGTTTTAAACCAGCACAGATCTATCTTGAAACCGGATTTATCAAAATCCAAGAGGGATCCAATTTCTTGAGGTGTATTTAAAAAAAAAAAAATTCAATAAATTTGATCCTCTCTCCATGTTCACGTGTTTAAGTTATAATTTTTTAGTCAATGCGGCTTATGAAAAATGACGAACCATCAAACTTATCCATATTCAACCATGGTCAAACATGGTAAACTATAGTGAACCATGTTTAGCTATAATCAACCTTCTTTACCTAATAGTTAATATTGCCAACCTTGGTAAATCATAGAAAACTATAATCAAGACGGTCAAGCATAGAAACTAGGGTTAAATATAATCAAACATGTTCAAGCATAATGAACCATGGTCAAACATGGTCACTCAAGTATGATCAAATTATTGTCAACCATTGTCAAACATGGTCACATAGTCATTTAAAAGAAACTGGAGAGATATAATGGGAGGGGGCTCAACAAAAGAATTTTATTTTATCAATATCTAGTGAAATTAGGAATATTCTTTAATATCCCACAAAGAAACTAACTATGACATAGTTTCACAGAGAGACGTCATCAACTAACCCAACCATTCTCTACCTTCTTAAATTAACCATAACATATTTCAACTACTTTAATTATGTAGTCATGTTAATATATTTCCACTTGAAAAATGAATATAAAACTTTGTTTTTAAGGGTTTTAATTTATTTAAACATGACACAAATAACTCAAATTATATAGATTATAATTTTTTTTTGAAATAATGTGTACATCTAAGTGGTAACCTTGCATCTAACTATTATAATTGTGTACTTAAGGAAAAGTGAGATACATCCTAAAACACAATATAAGGGAGATGTGTTATGTTCATGGCTTAAAAAAATGTGACATGTAACATAATAAGCAAACTATAATATTTAAAAGAATTTAAAAAGTTGTAATCATGTATGATGTATCATGAGATGTGTAACACTTGGATTTATAAGTAAAAAACATATAAAAGTAAAAATATCAATAAAAATAAATTTAAGATTTGCATCTTAATTTATTATTGGTCCCTCTCTACTACGGTTAATAGATCTTAGGTAATGTAGTTAGCACAACTCATTAAGGAATTCTAGTATAAACTAATGCATAACATGTCCACCATAATTAGATTCATAGTCACAATATGGAAGCTAATATAATAGATAAACAATTGGACAAAAGCAAATTACAAATGAATTGAGAAGACTTGATTCAAGAAAAATTATCCAATTTTGTTTTGAGTATTATATTCGAGTTTAATAATTAAAATTATAAAATTATATAGATCCACCATAATTAGAGTCATATTACAATACAAAAGCTACTGTAATTAGAGTCATATTACAATATGGAAGTTACTCCAATTATGTCTACCATAATTAGATTCATAGTACACTATGGAAGCTACTATAATAGAGAGACAGTTGGACACAACACTACACCAAATCACCATTTTAGGGGTGGTTTTGGCTTGTGTCGGTCTTGCTAAGACCACCTCCAAAAGTTTTTTTAGGCCTTTTGGAGGCGGTTTTAACCCCCCCCCCCCACCCCAAACTCGTAAGAATTGGATTTTTGGGGGTGGCTTTTTAAAACATGCTTCACAAAGTCCAATTATCATGAATTTTGTTTGTTTGTGTGTGTGTGGGGGGGCGGGGGGGGGGAGTGGGGTGGTTAAAAAGATCCACCCCTAAAGGTGTTTTTTAGAAACTTCCCTGCCCTCCCTCCCCCCAAAAGAAAAAGTCATGAGAATTAGACTTTCGGGGGAGGTTGTCCTAAAACCACCCCCAAAAGTTCACTTCTCATGTCTTTTGGGGCATTTTTTTAAAGACCCACGTAAAGATATTTTTCAATGCGGTTTAAAAAAAACTCCAAAAGTATTGAGAATTCAAATTTTGGTGGTGGTTTGTAAAAACCTGCCTCCAATTGATAAATTGGCATGGCATTTAGGGGGGGTTAAGAAAGAACACCCCTGAATATATGTTTCAATTCAATTTTCTGAACCCACCCCCAAGTCAAGATAATTTTACTTTTGGAGATGATGTTTTAAGGATCGCTACCAAAACTTCATTTATCATGACTTTTTTAGGGGGTGGGGGTGTTTAAAAGGGCCACCCTAAATATATATTTTTAGGTATGTTCTCAATATCCATCCTCTCAAAGAATACTGAAATTTACCACTAATTACCGACTTTTTTAGGGGGTGGGGGTGTTTAAAAGGGCCACCCTAAATATATATTTTTAGGTATGTTCTCAATATCCATCCTCTCAAAGAATACTAAAATTTACCACTAATTACCCTGTAATTGACCCATATTTAACTTCACAATTTACCCCTAATTAACCCCAATTAACCACTAGCTTCCCCTAAATGGCCCCTACTTGACCACTAATTACCCTGTAATTGACCCATATTTAACTTCACAATTTACCCCTAATTAACCCCAATTAACCACTAGCTTCCCCTAAATGGCCCCTACTTGACCACTAATTACCCTTAAATAATCCATGCTTACCACTAATTAATTGATAAACTCTAGAAAACCCTTACTTTTTTCCAAGGAAAACCTTGTGGGGAAACCTAAGGGATGCTTCCATACATTCATAGATGGCATATTCCCTAGTAAAACCGTCGATGTAGACTAGTGTTCCTGGCATAGAAAGGGATTCAAAATGGGCACATGCCACCATGAACCTAACTAAATGCCCAACAACATGGGAAAACACTAGTTTAGTTAATACTTTGGGCTTAAATGGCCCCTAATTACCCCTAGTTAACCCATAATTGACCCACAATTACCACTAATTAACCCCTAATTACCCCATAATTGACCCCTAATAACCACATCTAATTACCCAATAATTACCCCTAAATCACCCATAATTACCCATAATTGACCACAAATTTGATCTAGATGGATATAGGTGGCCACCCATCTATTCCATTGGCTCAAAACAATTTTCCATGTTGGAAATTTTCCAGTAATTTTCTACTGTTTTTTGGGACCTGAACTTCTTGAGGCATTTTGAGTCTCTAAATAATGTTTTTTTGGGTCCATTGTGACCTAGACGATAGCCATTGGCTCTTGAATGGATTTGATCCACAATTGTACTTCTCGGATATATGTTTCCAACGAACTATTGAATTCCCTAAACATAGATCGTATGCACAAGTTATGACCCCGATAAGTTGACTATTCAACTAACCACCTTTGGACCGCAAAATTTATAAAGGTTCATCTTTTAGGGCTAGTTTTTTGGATTTTTAGGGTTTTTCCCCTCATAATTATTATAAATAGGCCCTTTCAACCTCCTTTTTTATTCATCTTGTCATGAATGAGGGTAGCGACCACATCTCTTCTCACAGATATAACTACCACCATTCTAGCTGCTTTTATTTTACAGTTTGTTATGTTTTAGTCATAATTTAATAGAATATTATTTTACTGTATCATTATGTTTCTCGCAATATATCTGTGCATGTGCATATATATATTCTCTTTCATTTCATTATGACATAAATCCATATCAAACTTACCCCTAAATTATCGTTAATCAACCCCTAATTACCCTTCATTTACTCATAGTTACCCATAAATGACCCCTTACTCTGCATGGAGCCCAAATCCATCACTTAGGCCTTACAGAGGGATTTTTTGGATTGTGAGTAGGATATGGTGACCATTTTTAGATTTATAACCCCATGAATATTTTTTTACAACTAAGCCATGGTTTGGGATTAACTTCTACTTGTCATAAGTTCATATTGTTTCCTCTAGGTCTCATAGGTCATGTGTAGCACCCCAAACAATAGTATGCCCTAGATATGAAATATTTAGCATATGAGTGAGATATGTCAATCATTTTGAGGATTAACATACCAAGGATAGTTCTCGATGCCCATGTCATGGTCTAGGGATAAAAGTTTTGTAAGGCACTAGGCCATACCATATATTTCTATGGGGTTCACATGCCATGTTTCGTCACTCGAGGAATCGCACATACCCACCCATGTCATGGTCTAGGGATAAAAGTTTTGTAAGGCACTAGGCCATACCATATATTTCTATGGGGTTCACATGCCATGTTTCGTCACTTGAGGAATCGCACATACCCATAATATATAATATTTGGCCTCTAGTTTGATATGGTGGTGATTTCAAAGTTTGAAAGAATTGATACATTTTTGGGGGATAAGGGAATAATTTGGTGCAAAAATTAGATTCTAAGTCCATGGAATCTATCTCTAAGCCTTACATGCCATGTGTGGGGCCTCAAGCCACAACATAGGCCATTCATAGGAAATATTTGCCATGTGATTAATATGTGGTGTCACATTTGAAGGTTTAGTACTCCAAGGATGGTTCTGATGACTCGAGTCATGTTCCAGGGTGAAAATCCATACTTTTAGTCCATAACATGTGGTTTTGGGTTCTACATAGGCCATCCATGATGCCCTAGACCATATTTTCCCTTTGACAAGGATATGGTGACCATTTTTAGTTTTGTCACATCATGGATGCCTTTTTGTTACTAATCCATGGTTTGATACAAAAACCGATCTTGTTGGGATAGATAGAACATTTATCTATGGGGTTCATGTTCTTTGCATAGTAACTCACACATAGGGCTTGCGTAGGCAATCCTTATCCTACATGTGATATATGGTCACCACATTGAGGAGGGACAAACAAGGGATATTAGGTATTGAGTACCATGCCATGGTATAATGAAGAAAGGAACTTACTTTGTAGCATTTTAATATGGATCTCATGGTCATGTGTGTGGTCCAAAACCACCATATTGTCTCTCCATGGGGAATATTTGTCCTATAAGTGGGATATGGTGATCATTTTGAAGTTTAGAACACTAGACCTGGTTCTTGGTGCTTGTGGTGTGGTTAAATTCCATAATGTAGGGAATATATCATAATATTTGTCTATGGGGCTTGTGAGGCATCCTTGTGTCCCTTGGACACCACAAAGGTCCTATAAAGGGAATCTTTTTCATGTGAGCGTGATATGATGGCCATTTTTAGTTTGAAACATTGAGGATGTTCACCATGACTTTAGACATAGTCTAAGGTCAAAATATAGAGTTCGAATCCATAACATTTTCCTCTTGAAATCATGGACTTTTGTGGGCTCCAAGCCATCATATCAGCCTTTATATATGGAATTGTTGCCCTACAACAAGGATATGGTGTCCATTTCAGGATTTGTNACATTTTCCTCTTGAAATCATGGACTTTTGTGGGCTCCAAGCCATCATATCAGCCTTTATATATGGAATTGTTGCCCTACAACAAGGATATGGTGTCCATTTCAAGATTTGTGATACATCTTTCTCCTAAGTTAGGTTCAATTATTCCATCGTCACATGACCCTTCAAGCATACCTATAGCAAGGAAAAGAAGAAGCATAATGGTAATGTGGAGGCCAAAGTGACTAGTGCGGGAAAGAAAACAAATCCACAAGGTAGCACATGGTAAAAAGACAAAAGACTGTAAATATTTGGACTAACATAAGATTTCAAACATTTGGACTAATCACATGAAAGTTGAAAAAGTGTGTCCTTAACAAAATTGTAATATTAGCAAGTCACCCATTGTAAAGTCAACTACGAAGCTTCTATTCATAGGAACTATAGAAAAAATTATTCAAAAACTACTTTAATTTCATATATGATAGATACCACCTCAACATCATTTACGATACATATCACCTTGGAGCACTCACATGTCTCAAGAAGCTCCTCATGTGACCTAAATACAAAATGCATGATTCCATCATTCCCATCCCCATAGTACAATATATTTAAGTTTTTCATTCCCTAAAGCTATAAGTTCTCACCCAACAATATCTATATATTTATAACCACCTCAATGGATATTACCATGTATTGGTAATGATGACCCTAAACTTTAACTAGGATGCTTTGGAATGTCAAGTACTACATGGATTGTTGTGAAGGGGTCTAGTAAGGGATTAGGAAACAAACATTATAATGTGAATTCCAATGATTTGAGTGTAATATTGGGTATTTAGCATTCTAAATTTTCATCATCCAATCAAGTAAGTATTACGTATCAGCATTGAATGGGTTGAAGGGGTACAATGTTTAAGATACATCCAACCACGGTTTCTATAAAAAACCTTAGGTATACAGAGTTCTAGAATGTCTACACACACTTCATCAGTTTGCATGTGCATTAATAACATGTGTTTATGCACTTCTGTTGTGTATGACCAAGCATGCCAATTTTCAATAAAGATATCATGACAATGTAAAACATGAAAAATATCTAGAAGCATTTGTAACCTCTCAAAGTTTTGAAGATCCAGTTTTTTACATATTTTATACCTACAATGGTCATTTGTTCCTATCATCGAGACTTTCCAAAAAGAACAAAAATCTTAACATGCCTTGAACCTTTGACCAACCCCAAAGAAAAAATCTAAATATATAATAAATAATGAGATAGCATACATTAATATGAGACTCATACATTTTGAAAAAAAATTGACTGGAGTTCACCACTTGGGTCAATGTTGTGGGTGGCACACCATAAGCACCTTGTAGTGTCGTATTTAAGAGTGTATATATATGTCATAATATACATCATCAAGGTGTGACAAGTCAAATAATATATATCATAACATATACTCTCTTTAAATTTTTCATTGAGAGTATTATATTGTTTTCCATCATGAAAATCAGTGTCCATGATTTGCAATATGTGGAAAAGAAGTTTTTCTTTGTTGGTCAATAATCTAAAGTTAAATCCTTTTCTATACCTCCATTTCACTTAGATGTAGTGTTTACTCTATTTAATTGAATATATGGAGTGCATATTCAAGATTTGTCTCATTTCTATGTTCATTGGCACCTTAAGATTCCATACATCTTGTTTATTAAATTGTAATGCAAAGTCACGAAGAAAGAAAAGTTAATGTTAGATGGAGCATAAACAATCCTTGGTTTTCACTTTGCATGATCCCAAATGATCTCATGAGAGCAAATCTTGTTAAATGCTACCATAACTATTGAATGGGCCATTAGAGATGTCATTGTGAACACAATTAAAATCTATGAAGTTGTCCTCACACTCCATGGGGAAAAAGTTGAGACATTAATTAGTAGGTTTAAATGGGTCTTACACTCACATCAAGCACTGACAACCCATATATACCACATGATAACTCGTATACCTTCCTCTCTTGGAATTCCTCCTCCAACCAATTATATATCTTTTAAATAAAGTAGAGCATGAAAAAACCATCGTTGAGCTCCAATCAATCCTAGTTGATAATATCNACCTTCCTCTCTTGGAATTCCTCCTCCAACCAATTATATATCTTTTAAATAAAGTAGAGCATGAAAAAACCATCGTTGAGCTCCAATCAATCCTAGTTGATAGTATCAATGCTCACAACATTTTTATATCTAAGGTAGTTAAGAATCTAGCTCTATTTTTCTATTTGCACCTATAGTCACCCCAAATATTTCCATGGGGAACATATCATAGTTATCAAGATAAGGTATGTATGATTCTTGATAATATGCTTGATACCATTTTATAACGACAATACATAATGAAGAACAATGTCGATGATTGAATGATATTGTTTTTCATCATTGATTCCGAGATTCAAAAACTCGACTTTAAATTGATTGTATGAAGCTCTCTCAAGAATAAAAAATATATGGAGGGGCCCTCTCATATATTTGTAGTAGAGGAAGTTTAGTGGAGTGGGGATTAAAATATTCCAACCCATCCATCCTTTAGTAGAACCTATCCTTGTTCAAATATGGATTCTTTAGGACTTCTACTACTCTCCAAGGGTGTAGGATATCCTTACATTTTGGTCTTGTGATGCTTTTGAAATTATCTAAGTCATAAGTAGAGAAACCACTTCTTTGAGTTTTTCTTTTCCCATCTTTAGTTGCATCAATATTTTATAGGATTAATAATCAAATCTTTCATCTATGCAAGTAATATTCAATGTTATAATCATATAAAATTAGTGTTTGCAATCTTCTGTCTTGATAATGTAAATCTATTTTTTTCGATAAATTTATTGAAATAGAATTGGTGCTAATCTAGTGAAATTGGAACTGAAATAGAATTGGTGCATTTATTATGCAGTGTCTGAGTGAATAGAAAGACCCTTACTTTTTGTTCACTTATGTATGTGAGTTAGGTAAATATATTATGTGCTTGATTTTGGTGTGTGTATTTGGCTATCTTAATTATTATCACCTTAATTGCGATACAAAACGTCCTCACCTTTTTGCTTCACATGGAGTTAATTGCTAGTGGCTAATACTTCATTGTCATTTTATGAAATGTGATAAAACTACCTTAGTACCACTATGCACCATTTAGAAGGTGTGGGGATGCTTATTTCCTTCTTTTCCACATGGTTTCATTGAGTGACCACTTTTTACTTGCCCATTTCATCTTGGATTTCTTTGGGATGTAGTGGAAACAGAATTAATGGGAAATGTGTTATGATATATAGAGAGTTAGGAGTTAGTTATGTTCAACTTGGTTTAGTGTGACTTTAGGAAAAGTGTGTTTCTTTATTGTGCATTTTAAAATATTTATTATGATTGTCGCGATTATGTTATAAATAAAGAGTTGTACAACAATCCCTCTTCTCATCAATACTAACAATTAGTAATCCATAGCTTAACACCCATTGGTCATTGATATCTATTTAAAGAGGATGAAGGGCCATTTCTTGACGATTGATTGTGAGAGATTCATAATGCACAAAACTATTTTTCTTTTTTGCATCAATATATTAACTCAAGTGGTCACATAGGTTGGTGCCATGGATTGTTTCCCTCTTTTAGGGTTTTAACCATGTAATACATTATTGTACTCATCTTTTATCTATTTGAGTGAGTTTTCGCCCTTAAGGTGTTTTTCCTATGTGGATATACTTTTTTTATTAAACAAAAAATCCTAGTACTTTTTAACCAAATCCCATTATAGTTTAATTTTGGCACTTCTCATTGTTTCTCATATGTTTTGATTTCCTTCTCAGATTTCTCTCAATCCCCCTCTATCCTCTTATCTTTACAAATGAGGATTAATACCTATATATCTAGGATGGTAAAAAGAGTATTATGATGGAACAACCTCGTATTTTTGTGATTTAAAGGTGGAGGGTTGTCAATTACGTAGTTTTCCTCATTTGTTTCTTTGTGTGGTGAATTTGTCTCCTTTGCAACTATGATGTTTTTTGGGACATAGGGGAATTTTTTCATNTAAAGGTGGAGGGTTGTCAATTACGTAGTTTTCCTCATTTGTTTCTTTGTGTGGTGAATTTGTCTCCTTTGCAACTATGATGTTTTTTGGGACATAGGGGAAGTTTTTCATATGTAATGCATTTTTGAGGTTCCTAAGTCTATTACAATGTTGATTTGACCTCTTATCAATTCTCTATCTTTATTTCTTAGTACCCTTTCTCTTGGTTCATACCCACCTAGATGTCTTATCTCTCTCACAATTTTTGCCACTCAATTGCTTCCTATCAAGACATCAGGTGCAATGAGTTCACTTATGTGAATCTTGTTATCCCCTTTCCTTGAAATGCTTTCAAATAGGGAAATATAGAGCCATGTGATGCCCCAAAGTGCTAGACAGACTACTTAATGTATCATGTGAGTAGTCATTTAATTGTATTGAACATCGATCCATGCATGTCTAAGTATGAACTAATTGAAAGTGTGAAACTAAGTATGGATAGGATATTTTGTGTTTATTCTTTTTTCAATTTATTTGTTTAGATGCTTTTATGTTTCTATGTCAAACTGTCCAATCTTCAACTTGAACATCATGAGCAAGACTCAATGATGTGCATTTTTCCCCAGATTTTTAACGTTTTAGATTGCACTTTTTGAATTTGTAGGAAAACTATTTTTCACCTGATGCATCCAAAGTTGCAGAGCTTGTTAATGTATTGAATTAAAATAAAATTGGAGTGGTGGCACACTTTTACATGGATCCAGAGGTATAGGGTGTTCTATTAGATGCCAAACAACAATAGCCACACATACACATTTATGATTCATTGACGATGGTTCAATGGGCTGTGAAATTGGCAGAATTTGGATGTAAGTTTATTGTAGTCCTAAGAGTTGGGGATTTTCACACCTTCCATTTCCTGTTTGAATTATTATAAGGGAGCATTATGGTCTTTGCAAGGCATGGTCTATGATGTAATTACTTATGAGATCCTATTTTCCGCATTGATACTCACTCAATTCCTATGCATGATCTTGCCAATATTTTTAGTTATATTTGGGTTTTGTCTTGCTTGCAAGATACTCGTCATTTAGGTAGTGTTCAAGGATCTACATGGTAGCAGTTTTGTACATGACCCTTTGAAGCAATGTTTTTATGGGATTTCATGTCTGAAAATGTTTGTGCTATCCTGGATCAAGATGGATTTGGATAAAGCAACAGTTCTACTAGGAAACCTTGCAAGCATTCATGAAGGAAAAAATATCATTGTTGATGAAGGAGGCATACTTGTATTTGTGGAGGTAGTAGGGGCAAGTTCTTCAAGAGGAAAGGAACATGCAAAAACAAAGATTCTATAACTTTGCAAAGATAGTTGCATCCATTGTACTTTGGTATTACGTGAAGGTTTAATACCAAGTGTAATACCTCTTCTTCCCCATATTTCTTACGCAAGGTATAGGAACTTGGACTATTCCTTATTCTTTTTGCATGGTCCCTAACTTGAGCCCATGCAAAGAGGGATAGGATGATAGTGATATTATATGACAATCTTAGAGAAAAAAAATAGGGACATGCTGATGCTAACTAAATTAATGTGGCGTTTCTCACTGTTGGTTAGCTTGCTCTCCTCCTTGACATTTTGCATGGTATTTCCTTGCAATTTTTTCTTGAAAACTCATTCTTCTAAAAAAACCTCCTTCTTCATAGGAAACATTCAATATTTACAATCTATGTCATAGAAAAAACATTGGGTAGTTGATTATTTCCATTTAAAATCAAATAAGAAACAATTTTGGGAATATATTTAATGAAGGGCTTGCCAAAATTACTATTTGAGTATATAAATGTTCCCCATACATATATGTTGTATATATTAGAGGTAGATTTTTGAAAATTTGGGGTTTTTTTGTTGGCTTGTTTTTTCTCCCCATAAAACCCAAGACTTGAATCACAAGTTGACATTAGCATTGCTTCATCTTTCTATCCATTACTAATATTATTGAAACCACTTAGACTTATGATATGCCTTAAACTCCTTTTCTCTCTCACCCATCAATATGTCTATATACCAATGGTGGTTCTACATGGCCATTTTGTTTCCTGTATTACACTTAGATTTCAACATTGCTTTTAGAACACAATATGGTTGAAAGTTTTCCATGAACTAGTGATAAAGATATAGGAAAATTATAGCTATAAAAAAATGTGGCCTAGGTTTTACAACCCTTACTTCCAAAACTATTATGGATAAGATATTGATAGAGTTNTCCATGAACTAGTGATAAAGATATAGGAAAATTATAGCTATAAAAAAATGTGGCCTAGGTTTTACAACCCTTACTTCCAAAACTATTATGGATAAGATATTGATAGAGCTTATCAAACATGTGAACAAAATCCTTACATAGCAAAATTATTATTGGATAGAGATAGGATGCATCATTATGTCCAATGGGTGGAGTAATAAGAAAATAGAATCTTAATGAATGCTCTTCATCCTCTCCAAATCTGTGTGTTTCCTTTCATAGGAGGGTCGATTTTCATTGAGAGCCAAGAAGACAGCTATGGACTATTGTTGAGGCCGATTCACTAGGTTGACTTTACATTTCACTAAGGACCGAGTTTCCTCTCTTGTGGAAAGAGCACTACTGTAGAGGCCGCACTCTTCATTCTAGGTATTGATCGGTGTATTTATTGCAAGGAAACATGGTTACAAGAATACTAGGTGCATCCCCTTTCATCCCATTGTTATAAAAGCCAAGAACCAATAGCTCGTGGCCGAGGAGAAAAATGTGCTGAGTGTTTATACTGGAAGGCATACTTCCCTTTTATTTGACTGAGTTAACTTTGTGGGGGTCGTGGTACTTCCTTATGGGAGAAAACATGTGTTTTGACACCAATTAGGTTAAGTTGAAGGACTGAGATATCTCTGTGTGTTCTTGGAGGACACCATTATTTGTGTGACCACCACTTTTCTCCGGCAAAACGAGGAATATGCTGCTACAGCCATAGCTTGGGATCTATACCAATTTGGCACCTACAAGAAGACATAACTAGTGTTGTTATTCTCTCTCATTCATGCGGACAAACCCCAGTAAATGGTGATTTTTGTGGACTGCTGTAAAAGTTAGCTGATTTCATATTCCTTGCAAGTGATAAAAAATTTGAATGCAATATAAAATAAGAGATTTGGTATAGTCCATTTTTTAAACATTAATTGTTATAAGGTCATAATATTTGTGCAAAAATATCAAATAACACACATGTAACTCAAACAGATGGTTGTGAGGGCATACTACAATGATAACCAGCAGCAGACGTTGAACTGTTTGATGAAAAAACTAAACCAAAGTAGTCATAAAGATCAGAAAGGTCATTTTCTAAGAAAGTGAAAGCAAAGTATTTGATGGAATTCTGGAACCTGCAATTTCTCATAAAGTGTTTGAAGGAATTCTGGAACCAATTTCTCATAAACATTCAACAGAAGTTATGGACATATATGCTTCATTCACGTGATGCCTCTTTTAAAAATAAATCCATTAATACGTTCATAGTTCATTAAAGTTATCACAAAATCCATGCAGTCCTGCCACAAGGTTGTCCTTTGCTAACCCAGTTCCCCAACTTCCCATAGAATAAGAATGCTTGTATTTTCTTGACAAATAGCTGGCAGTTCAATCACATGATAGTTTTTCACAATATGTCCGTATTCACTCCATATTATCCTAGAAACATTTTCTTTAAGAAATTCCATTATTGCTTTTGTGTCGTCTCTTCAAAAGTAAATATAGGATCCCTTAGAGCATGTGATATGCCCGTTGATATAGAATATTCTCTAATGCAGACTATATGTAGATCAAAATCATACCCATACTAACTCTATATATATATCCGTGATGACCAATTTCCTTTGTATCATGTTTACACCAGACTATATTCATGTTGGATGCAGGAAAATCAGGTGTTGTCATCTTAGAACAATTATAAAGTCTTCAAAATCAGGGATTAGATGAAGTCAGCATCCTTACTTCAAATCTGCTGGAAAAATGTCTCAAATTTTCCGTTTTTGTCTTCACCAAATAAGAACATCCTTATTATGACATCTATTATTCAAAAAAATCTTTAAACAAGCTAAAATTCCCCATTCTCGTGTTATCTTCAGCTGAAACTCATAAGTAGATACCCATGCAAATATGGGTTACAAGCTAACTTATTCTTACATCTACAACCTAGAACTTGATAGACTAAATATTATCTAGCTTGTTAGAGCTAACATCTTCCTATCATTTTGCAAGGCATTCTTAACATATAAACATTGTGTTCTAAACAAATGCTAGATATGAAGTGTTGTGTATAAGAATTACCACAATAGATAAGTAGATACCCATGCAAATATGGGGGCAAGCTAACTTATTCTTACATCTACAACCTAGAACTTGATAGACTAAATCCTATCTAGCTTGTTAGAGCTAACATCTTCCTATAATTTTGCAAGGCATTCTAAACATATAAACATTGTGTTCTAAACAAAATGCTAGATATAAGTGTTGTGTATAAGAATTACCACAATAGAGGGTTAAGAGGAAGTAGATACTGATTCCAATGATTATAATGTGAAGTTCCTAGCAACTAGGACACTCATAGGATGTTGGTATCTTGCCATAATAGAACAATTGAGATCATGGAAAGTCAAACTAATGGTTGTCAATTTCACAAAATCCCTACTAACAAACACGTGTGTGCCCCCTAGTGATTGCATAAAATGGTTCCCTTCCAATGCAGATGATCTTCATAGTGTACATTGTACTCCTTCCATTAAGACTTGATTATGAAAGGTAGAATGTGTACATTTCTCTTGGACAATTTAAGAAAGACCCAAAATAGCTTTAATCCTGAAATCCTAATTTGCACAACAAATTGTAGTTCTATCCCTAGAATTTATCCATAGGTAGATCATAAGTTCAGAACTCTAGTATCACTAAAGATAAACAATAACATATTTAATTCATGGATTTATTAGGTTCACTAAATTTTGTTGAAGCCTCAAACCAATAACTATGTTGAACACTTGTTTCATTACAGAGACTGAACTTTTAAGATATGCAATATCTTAGTCTCAAACAATCTTGCCAAATATTAGGAATTACTTAATACATAATTGGGAGCACAGAGAGGAGGGAACCCATATTAGATAGATTTACTTGTTTCTTTCATGCTATCTTTGACTTATCTTTCATAAGGTTACAAAGGAGGTTGTTTGCATGTGGAAGGTGTTGCCATTTAGGTTGAATATAGCCTTTTCTTTTATGCAAATATTTGTAAATATATAGTAGCTGAGACACTTTTCTAGATAAATTTTTTGCTACACTTTTCTAGATAATATTTTTGGGATATTCTTGTGAAAGGTTATGGAATATATTTGTGCTTATCCACTCTTTTATTGTGGCTATATCCTCATGTCACTGTTTTGGGATGTCTTAGTTTGAGCAGCTGGAATTAAGAGGATGCTCAATCTTCATACATGAATCAAAAGCTACTTATGGGATTAAATTTTTTGTTGTTGGTATGTTNGTTTTGGGATGTCTTAGTTTGAGCAGCTGGAATTAAGAGGATGCTCAATCTTCATACATGAATCAAAAGCTACTTATGGGATTAAATTTTTTGTTGTTGGTACGTTATTTTCAACCAATGAATTATAAGGTGGAGGTGGGTGTTGCCTTTCTTTACTGTGTTTTGTAAAAAAACTGCCAAGAATAGAAAAGGTAGACATTGTTTTTTTGTTCTCCAATGTAGATCTAGAATCACTGGATTTTGGATATATAGTTGAGTCTATTCATGTAAAGGAGTTAAGATATATTTTTTAATGTTCAAAAAATGAACACAAAAATACTTCAATGGGACTAAGATAGTACAGCAAGTGTTGGTACAATTTGTGTGCGCCAAAGCATCTCTTGAAACAATTCTAAAAGATGAGAGATATTAAGATTTAAGGACAAGACATAAACTAGGTGCTAAATGTCTTGCTAAGAGAGAGTATACGATAGGGTGTGGCTAGAATAAAAATTATAGAAATGAAAAAATATTGCTTCTAAACAAAAGACGAGAAGAAAATTGCATTTGAACATTTTGCCAACAATCTCTGGTTATCAAATATTCCCATAAAATGTGCTTCACATAATTTTTTTTTTTTGCAAACAGACATTGGGCATTTGTGAAACCAATTTTTTCCAAATTAGATTTAGTTGGAAATTCTCTGTAGATGACTAGACAATCCAAAACTTGTAATTTGTAGGGTAGGAGGAAAAACCACATACTATGCAATTTATGTATCCACTTGCTTTACAGATCATAAGAGGTCTTTCTAACTTTCAAAACTAGGACCAAAGGTTGTTTTGGATGCAGATAAGAGTAGATATTCTTTGTTCCATAGTTCTAGATTGGCTTACCGAAGGTTTTCCACCATTCTCTCCAAATGGGGCCATGCCTTAATTATAGTCTCTTTATCATACTTTTGATCTAAAGAAACATATCATCCCCTCATATATTGCATACAATTCAAGCATTCATAGTATAAGATAAAACAATAAAGCATATAATTATATAAAGTAATAACTATGCATATATTCCTAAAGGCCTTAAGTACATAGATATTCTCAAACCCTCCATAAACTTAACTCTTCTAGGACTCTAGAGTCATTGACCATTTCAAGAAATATGATAAGAACCCATGAAAAGAAAATCAAAGTTCCAAAGATACATATTTCCCGTGAATTAACTTGCGGTGGCCAACACTTACTGGCTTCAAAAATTCACCAAAATATCCTCTATTTTGACAACAGAAATAAGCAATATCTCTAATAATTTGGTTGGCATCGTTATTAATAAAAGACTCAATAAATAAAAAATGTAACACTGTCGACTCAGATTTTGTTGCCTCAAATTTTCACCTCAAATGTATTCATGATTCTAAAATATATCCACATAGAAGACTCATTAATCCAAGAGTGAACTGTAGTGTGGAAAAAATAGAAATGAAAGACTCATCAATCCTACGATGAATTATAATGTGCACTACACTTCTGAGCAATTTTAGGATGAATCTCCATCTGAACTGTAAAGGATAGTGTTGGACATGTTAGATTGATTAGGGTTAAAAAGTTATTTGGCCAATAAATGAAATATTTATAGTTGAAGTATATTTTATTGGCTAAAATTTAAAAAGTATTACAAATATAAAAAGTTCATCAATTGAATAGTTTAACACCTAAGATTTCACCCAATGACAATATTTTTCCCTTAAAATTTTCAATGATCAATAATACATTACTTGTTGTTTTGTTGGTTGATAACTTGAACAGACGTCTGATTCACATTTAAACTAGCTCACTCTTGAAACCTTGCAAAAAAGTAAAATCGAACTTTTCCTCTTGAAGTGGAACACTGCATCTGTTTCTAAATATTCAACACCAAAATGTTGTTGATGAGGTTCTAACATGGAAGAGAATTCTTAGAGTTATATCCACCTGATTCAACTGCTAAGTCTGCAGATAAAGAAACTGAAAAAAAAGAAGCCAACATGAATCACATATAAAGAAAGCCAACAAAAATATTAATTGGTGAAGAGATTGACTAAATGTAATTGAAGTTTCCTATGTAAAGATCAAATTTGCAGGTTGGTAAAATTTCACATATACCATAACCAATGAAGAAGGTGCATGTTGGTCCCCCTTGTTTTAATCACATCAACTAGGATGAGATTCCCGATGAGATAAAGTAAGAGATAAGTGAGAAGTAAAATGGTTTAAGGAAACTAATGCAACATAGAATGTGAGAATGTTAAGTATACTCAAACATACAGTAATGAAATTCTTATGGGTATAATCAAGAAGTTGAGGCAAGCACACTACTTGTGAACAATCTATAACCTTAAATAGCAG
>LPNX011142296.1:164435-241347 GCA_001517045.1 Pseudotsuga menziesii | reverse complement strand
CTCGACCGAGCTAATACCTCGGTCGAGGGCTTAAAAAAACAGACTTAGCCCACATTCAAACAAATGAAAAATTTCCTGTGCCTTGCAGAGGTGTACACCCTGTCATTCCTAGCACATAACTGAGCGGAGTTGATGCCGATAGATTCACCAACGAATCTTCTATCCATTGACGTATCATACATGCATTTTGGCATTCATATGAAATTTATTTTTTAATTACTTCTAAAACTTATACTTAGAAAACCACACTGCAACTTCGAAGCAGCTCAAAGAAAAATCCGCAGAGTTAAAAATACACAGCCAAAAAATTCTTAAAAATGCACACATCATATATCGACATGTCCTCTTCAAAAGGGTATCTTTGGTTTTTCAATTTTTTAAAAAATAGAAAAAATTTCTTTACGTGGACAAATATGTGTTTAAAACGATGCTGAAATCGAACGTGGTCACTTTCGAAAAATAATAAATAATTGTATAATGCGAAAAAAATTAACAAAAAAATATGCACATCACACTACATTTTATGTAGATCATGCTCATATATATATATATTTAAAATTATTAATGCAAGATTTAATTACTCTACGTGGACACGAGCCACTTATTAGTTCTTCAAATTTTTAAGGTCACACAGTTCATTAAATGAAAAAATTCACACATTAAATGACATTGGAATATTTTAAAAAAAATATCACTATGAAGCCAACATAATATTCTACAATTTGTTTTTTTACTGCAAGTCAAAATTCACATGGCATATATGTGTTTTGAGGGCTTCTATCTAGCACATGAGTTAAAAATCAGGTTTTCATCGCCAAATTTGGCCAAAAAGTGTTACCCATCTTCATGGAATCACCTAGAACTTTCATCACAACAAGAAGAAGGAAAAGAAAAAAAGAATATCAATAGAGATCCTTGTGTTCGATGTTATACTTGTGATGAAAAGGGACATTTTGCAAGTGACTATCACATCAGGAAAAAGAGACACCATGCTCATATTACCGAAGACAATGAACCAACAAACAAAATATTTAGAAGAGAGAAGGATTATTCAGATTAAGAGTATGTGCTAATCTCAGCACTTACTGGTACTATCTCACACGGAAGAAATGATTGGCTTGTGGATATTGGAGTTTCTAAACACATGATGAGATACAAGGGATCATTCATTAATATGTATGAACATGAGTCACCTCACAAGGTGAAACTTGGGGATGATTACCAATACCCTATGAAAGGGAGTGGAGTAGCTTCATACAAGCTAGAATCTGGGAAATATTTAAAGATGAAGGATGTGCTATATGTTCCAGGATTGAAGAAGAATCTTATCTCCACCTATGCATTATATGCAAATGGTATGAGAGTTGCATTTGTCGATGGCCAAGTTCTAATGTGGCCCAAAGGAAATACAATAGATGATGCAACAGTGATTGGAGAAGAAGACGTAGGATTTTACAAGCTAAAGGGACAACCTAAACAAGCATTGGTTCATGAGTCAATTGAACTAAGAGAACTGTGCCATAGAAGGACTAAACATGTGTACTACAGAGCATTACCGATGGCAAGCAAAGAAGTTTCTAGACTGCCAGAGATCTAGAAAATTCATGAAGGCATTTGTAAAGGATGTGCATACAACATTACTGAGCAGTGAGAGAAAATCCAAAGGAATACTGGAGATAGTACAGTCAGATGTATGTAGGATCATGTCTTCTATATCATTAAGAGGGTATGTGTACTATGTTTCCTTTATAGATGATTTATCACCTGAGACTTGGATATATTTCTTGAAAGGGAAAAATGAATTTTTCAGTAAGTTCAAGGAATATAAATCTTTGGTCGAGAACCAAACCGATAGGAAGATAAAGAATCTACACTTAGATAATGGCAGTGAAGTCACCTAGGGATAATTCAAGGAACTCTGTAGAGATTCAAGGATTGAGAGGGAGCTAAGCACTCCGCACAATACTCAGCAGAATGGGGTTGTGGAACAAAATAACTGAACCAACATCGAAGAAAAAAGAGCAATGATACATGACCAGGATATTCCTATGCACATTTGGGAGGAGGAAACAAGGACAATTGTGTATGTACATAACCGTACTCCTCATCGATTAGTTGACAACAAGACTTCCAAAGAGGATTTCTAAGGAGAGAAACTAGAAGTCATCCATGTGAGAATATTTGGATGCCTAGTATACATACATATCCCAAAGGAGAAAAGGACCAAGCTTGATCCTATTGGAAAGTGGTTCTGGATACATTAGTTGCACAACATAGTGGATGATACGCAAGCTCAAAGACATTGCGCAAGTGGAATATGGCGCGCAAGGTGGAGAATAGAATATTTTATATATTTTGTGTCACCTTTTGTAGTTTTGGACCATATTTTGTGGATATTGGTCATTATTTTGTAGAATTAGTTAAGAGTTAGTTAGGAAGTTGTCTAAGTGGACCGTGAATGTAAAGGCAGAATCCTATAAGTAGATGAAGAATTGTAAATGTGAAGGATTAGAGCTTGGTGAAGAATATATTTGACCATTTGAACTAAGATATGTTGATCTATGCATTGTTTTTGAGAATATGTGATTTTGCGTGGAAGTAATATGACAAGATGGAAGTTGATCTTAATCACTGTGTTCTTTTCTATTTTACTGTTTTACTGCTTCCTGTGACTCAATGATGAATGCTATGTGAATCTGTGAGATGGATCTATGATGCGACTTGTCTCTGTTTTAAATGATGTTATCCTGTTGGATTTGTTTGTGCATCAATATGTTTATTGCAGTTCTGATTGAATAATGTGATTTGTTGAGGAATGATAATGAATGGTTAGATGGATACATGAGTTGAATGATTTGTTAATGTTGTGCTAAGATGCTAATTTGATGTCACATTGTCCTCTCTCCTTTTCTGCAGAAAATTGGTTTTGTCAGCTCTCCCTCGAACATCTCATGCAAGATTTCATTCACTCTTTGGGTGTTGCTGGATAGGGTAAAACCTATATGGGCCGGTGCTTAGGGATATCATGGTGGTTTGACTATAGACACAGTGGGAACCCTTGTCGACTGGATTTGTTGGCCGGGTTTGTGTCAACAAATGGTTTCGTTGCCGGGACCTTGTTGCAAATAAGGGAAGAATATGTGGCATCCGATGAGACTAGAAATTCAAGATTGGTTCAACCAGATGCTACGAGAATTTGCTGAGAAGGAAAATAAAAACCATGGAGTGACGATGGATAAGTGGTTGGAAAGATACATACACAATGGTCCATACGAGTATTTTTTCTCTGAATTCCCGATCATCTTGTACAATTGGTTGGCGTGATTCACCTATCTCAAGACAAATTTTCAAGGAGGAGAGCCAATGTCTCGAACCCCTGAGTTGATCCTAGAGCTGTGGGAAACCGACAACAGAGCATCACGAGCTGTTGAATTCTAGTTGGACAGTATCTTGGAATGCTATATCACCGAGTTTGTGTTTGATACTACAAAGTCCTACAACGAAGCAGAAAGGGGTTTTCTCAATATACCAAGAGGTAGGTTCTTATTGTATTTAAAATTGTCAATTAAAATGCTTGTCTGTGAAAAAGGCATACTGAAGATGAACCTCGAGTATTAGAACTTTGGTGTGCGGGGGCTATGGATACCATAAAGAAAAGAAAGGGGGGAGATGAATGGAATGATAAAGGGGTATATGGGTGCAAGTTACGATGAGACTATGATGGAAGCCAAGGAAGAAAGTGGTATTATGAGAGGAGGATCAAGGTTTTGACAAGAGAAGAGGAAGAGGACAGGGGAAGGTCCTACTACGATTGAAATTCAATACCATGAAGAAATACCACACGTGACGAAGTGGCGCCACAGTGACGAAGAGGATGAATAGACCCAGAATACTCCCAGGGTAGAGGCAAGATCAACCCCCAGTAGCAATGTACCCACACCTCCGTGCACTACGTTGCAATCAGAAAGAAACTCAAGTTCAACAATGATGTGTCTGATGTTCCAAAAGCACTCTAATAGTAGTAGTAGATCAGAATATCTAGGGAGAAGGCTAAGAATGGCAGGCGACGAGGCGAAGTTACCTTTGTTCCATGGAAATGGGACTGAGGATCGAGAAAAATAATTGTGTGAGGCAGTATGGACTGTCAGAAAAACTATAGATGATGATGTTAAGAAGGGCCAATTGGCGACAACCCTTTGGGGTCGCGCACTGGATTGGTACATGAAATTTGTACAAGTTCCTACGGGGACTCAGGTGAAGACACTGTCAGAATTCAGGAGAGGAATTATTGAAGAATTTAGAAAACCAAAGTCTGAAGCGCAATACATTACAGAACTGAAGGAAATTAAGCAATATACAAAAGAGATTGTTTGGTATTATGATCAAATATTCAAGACACTAATGGGAAGAGTCAGTTTTGAGATGAGTGACATTCAAAATAAGGAATGTTTCATTGTGGCATTGCTAACTCATATCATACTACCTCTTATGCAATAGAAAAATGCGACACAGACCGAGGCTTTTGAGATCTCCATGAATATGGAAGCTTCACCCGTTGGAGAAAATGCAGTCGGTATGAAACAAATTCATATGAAGTTAGTGAAATTGAAACTCCATTTGCAAGACATTAAGAAGGGAAAGGAACAACATGAGGATCTCTAGTGCACTCCATGTCGCGCAGAAAGACATACCAAGGATACTTTCCCATAATCAGAATCAGTTGCAAAACCAGAATCAAGTATAGAACCAGTTGCAGAGTTAGAATCATAACCAAATTCCCATTCATAACCAAATTTCATTTCATAACTATAATACAAATAATAACATGAATCAACCTGTAAATCCACCGCTAAACTAGAATCAAGGACCAGCGGTTGCGACGATCTCGAAGGATCCTAGAATGAAGGATGCAGATGTTGATATCGTCACTTGCATAGGTGCGACAACTGGAGAAGATAGTTCAACTCCACAAGTCCGGTTAGCTAGAAAGAAAAAAGTAAAATTTGATGTCAACATGAAGAAAGACACATTCTTTGAAGCATGGGATGAGATGTGCAGAAACTACAGTAAGTTACATGTTTATGAAATTCCTAGTTCTTTTGATTCCACTTTGGAGGCAGGACCATCGCGATAGCATGGTACCTTGCAGAACTTCTTCGAAAGTTTCCTTTCATTGGCAAGAGATATCAGCGCTCTTGCCGAGATTGAGGCTCTATTACATCGACTAATTAAGGGACGAAATTATTCTGCGGTGAATTCTTTACATAAGAAAAAGAGGAAGAAAGAAATGTGCATGAAGATTCATATTGGGGACTATGAGGTAGATTCAGCCATCATAAATCTAGGATCAGATGTTAATATTCTAACAAGACAGACATGGAAAAATATGGGGAGCCCAATGCTGAGCCTGTCTGCCCAACGCTGAGCTTGTCTCCTATGCAGCTGTGAATGGTTAACCAGGCCAGAGTAACGTCGATTGGGAGAGTTCCGCACCTTGCTGTGGAAGTTGAAGGTATGAAGACCTATGCCAATTTCGATGTGATTGAAGTTGTTGATGGTGAAGGCTCCTATCACGTGTTCTTGGGGATCATATGGGAAAATGAAAGTATGGTGGTGATCAATTTTAAGAAGTGCGTGATGACATTTGAGAGTTAAGACATCAGAGTCATTACTCCGATGGATCCAAATGAAGGGAAAAGATATATTGAGCCAGTGAAAGATGAAGTCATCAGAGGAGGGGATCATGCATATAACATCTCAAAATAGTATGTCCATCCAACTGTTGATGGTGAACTCAGTTGGCGCAATGCTAGCTCTACGTCTTCTGACTCTGATGATGATTTAAATAACTAGAAGAACCTCTTGCATGAAGTGTTGCTATGAAAGTGCAGCATGATTACATAGTCACTGTATAGCATCACGACTGAGACCATTGAGTTTCCAATTTATGAAGGACTGCCTGAGTTATCTAAGTTTCTTGTTGAATTCGAAGATAAGGTTTCAGAACTAGAATGGTTTTCGGCATTGAAGTAAGTGCTGAAGGATACCCCAGCATGCTGGTGAGTGACCCATAAGAAGTTTATCACTAGATGGTCATAGTGTCGAAGACTGATGATGGTTCATTTTGGAGATGTATAAGTGTACCATGCTGGAAGGTACGATGGGAGGAGTAGTTTAGGTGATCATTTGATTAAGTGCCAGATCTTGTGGGCATCACAATAAAAGGATGAATGGGTCCATGCCTTTTTCCACACATTGGATGAAATGCCACGATCTTGATATGTATCATTTGAGTTGCGTAGAGAGATCACCACTTGGGAGGAGTTGACAGTTTTCTTTAATCACACAAATTCAGTTTCGTGGATTCCAATCTAGATGTTCATAACATGCTGTAGCTTATCCGCGATGTTGTTATGAACATCATTCCGGTCACGTATCCAGTGGATCCGCATGGGCATAGCCACATATAGTCGATGATGGAATGTTATAATGTGTTAGGAGAGCTAGATGATGATGATCTGTGGAATATCAGTATTCCAGAAATAGAAGGGAGTTAGTATGTTGCATCACTGAATGTACCGACAGATCCCATGAATTATCCAATGAAGATAAGAAAGGTCAAAATTGGGACTGAGGAGAACCCAAAGTTTTCAAATGTCGAAGACTATGGGGATGAAGAAACGATGGAAAATATTACAGACTTGTTATATGAATTCCAATATTTGTTCCCTACGAAGTTTTATGAGATGAAGGGGATACTGGGAGATTTAGGAGAGATGAAGATCCCATTGAATCCAGATGTGAAACTAGTAAGGTAGAGGTCGTATCGCCTAAATCTGCAATATAAGGAGAGATTAAAAGCTGATCTTGATAGGCTGTTAGATGCTAGAATAATTGATCTAGTTGAAGAATCAGAATGGATCAGTCCTATGGTGGTCCAAGATAAGAAAACGGGCGAGGTTCGGATCTGTGTCGACTTGAGAAAAAATTATGATGCATTTGTGCATGATCCATTTCCGACACAATTCACTGATGAATTTCTGGAAGGAGTAGGAAGTCAGGAGATGTATTCATTCACAGACAGATTTTTTGGCTATCACCAGATCAGGGTCGCAAAAGAGGACCGACACAAAACAACATGTGTCACTGAATGGGGTTGTTTTTAGTACACGGTGATGCCTTTTGGGTTGAAGAATGTGCCTGCAATATTTTCCTGGGTTGTTGTCGTTGCATTCAAAGATTTTATTCAGAAGTTCTTGAAATTTTATATGGATGACTGGACAGTTTATGGATTAATCCAAGACCATCTGCAAAACTTGAAATTGATGCTAGAATGATGTCGACAACATCAGATCACACCAAACTCAAAGAAATGTATTTTTTGCGCACCTTTTGGGATGTTGTTGGATCACATAATTTGCAAACAAGTACTGTTGGTTGAACCTACACAGGTTGCATTGATTTTGAGCTTGTTTCCGCCTGCAAATGTGAAGATGCTTAGAGCGATGTTGGGGCACAGAAGGTATTATCGCAAGTTTATACGAGGTTATGCTGTGATCACAACTCCCATGGAGAAATTATTGAAGAAAGATGCAACATTTGTATGGATTCAAGAGTGTCATGGAAGTTTTGACACACTGAATCCAAGATGGAATCCGCACCGATACTGGTTTTACATGATTGGAACAAGGAGTTCCATGTCCATGTGGATGCATCATTTGTTGCGTTGGGAGTGGTACTCGCGCAAAAGAGAGAAGGAGATATAGATCACCAAATTTCTTTTGCTAGTTGGAAGCTATCATCTGTAGAGAAAAAATATATCACCATAGAGAAAGAAGGCCTGGCAATGGTATATGAGCTACAAAAGTTCAGGAATTACCTATTGGGTAGTCATTTCAAAATGTTTACAGACCATTCTACTTTGAAGTACCTAGTCAATAAGCCTATGTTGGGGGGGAAGATATGCCGTTGACTACTTATCTTTCAATAATTTGATTTTGAGATAATTGTAAAATCGGGTCACTTGAATGTTGGTCGTGATCATTTATCCCGAATTGAAATAGGCGAAGAGCCCACAAACATCAAAGAGGGATTACTAGATGCGTAGTTATTCAAAATCGACATGGTTGATGATTATTATGATCAACTCATTCATTTTTTGGTGATGGGACTCGCACTAGAGGACCTTACTACAAGTCAGAAGAAGCAGTTGGTGGTGAAGGCCTCAGATTTCCAGTTAATTGCTGGACTACTATATAAACTAGGACCATATGAGATTTTGCGGTGATGTGTCCTACTGCATGAACAAGGGTAGATTTTGGCAGAGGCCCATGTGGGGGTTATTGGTGGACATTATGGAGGAAGATATACTACGAGGAAGGTGCTTTGCGTAGGGATTTGGTGTCCCAGTCTTCATTCTGATGTGATAGATTATGCGTGGAGTTGCATCTCTATCAACAAACTAGAAATCCATCAAGAAGGGATGAGATGTCGCTGGTACCTCAGGTGAATTGTAGGCATTTGATAAATGGGCCATGGAATTTGTGGCACCAATCAACGCACCTGGAAAGAGAACTGGTGCGCAGTATATCATTACAATGACAGATAATTTAAAAACATGGGTGGAGGCCGCACTAGTCATGGATTGCATTGTTGCGACAACAACGAGGTTCTTATTTGACAACATTGTGAAACGGTTCGTATGTCCAAGTATATTGATGAGTGACTAAGGGATTAAAATCATCAATCGAATAATAAGTGTGCTGATGGAGGAGCTACAGATATAACATAAGAAGAGTACCCTGTATCATCCACATGCAAATGGGATAGTGGAGGCATTCAACAAAATATTGGAGCATGCGCTTACAAAGGTATGTAATGAAAATTGCGATGACCAGGACCTGAAGATTCTGCATTCTTGTGGGCATATCACACCACCTGCAAGAGATTGATGGGACACACACCATTCAAGTTGGTGTATGGGTAAGAGGCAGTCATGCCTATGGAGTACATTGTTTTGAGTCTATGCATTGTAGCAACGACGGGCATGAACGATGAAGCAGAACTAGAAGAACGATTGGACCAGTTAGTTTTACTTGAGGAAGACCACTTTGTTGCAGGTTTTCATCATCCTGTCGAGAAGGATCGAAAAAAGGCTTGGCATGATCGCCATATAAAGAATAAACAGTTTTAGCAAGGAGATTTGGTGATGTTGTACGACAAGAAGTTCGTGAAGCATCCAGGTAAGTTACAGATGCATTGGTTAGGTCCATATCTTGTTAATTCCATTATTTAAAGAGGTGTAGTTCAACTGCAGTATTTAGATGGAGTGATGCTACCAAAGCTAGTGAATGGTAGCAGGATGAAGCCCTATAGGACAATCCCATAACTACGCGATGCTTGAGGCACTGCGCAATGAAAAAAAAGTAGGTAGGATGATGGATGAAAGCATGCCAATTAGAGGAAATTTGGGGTCTAAAATGGGCCTTATAAGAAAACGTGCCAAAATAAGTTTTTGTGAGTTGGAATTCAAGAACCAATAGAATTTCAATAAAATAAGTCAACCATAATGGTTGAATTGACATATTTGTCATTAAAAAAAACTACTTTTTTTTGTTTGTATTTTCGACATATCTCATTGTGTTTTTACTCAAATTTCGATCGGGAGAGCTCGTTGGATGCGGAATTTAATTCCGCATCCAATGAGTACCCACACTGCATACTTTTAACGGACCCCGCTACCGCAAAAACAAGAAATACCTGAAAAAATGTGATGATGACATCATCATCACGTTTTTTCAGGTATTTCTTGTTTTTGGGGTAGCGGGGTCCGTTAAAAGTATGCAGTGTGGGTACTCGTTGGATGCGGAATTAAATTCCGCATCTAACGAGCTCTCCCGATCGAAATTTGAGTAAAAACACAATGAGATATGTCGAAAATACGAACACAAAAAGTAGTTTTTTTCTTTCTTCCTCCAAAATTAATCAATATTATTTTATTATTTTAACTATTATTTTATTATTTTAACTATTATTTTATTATTTTCCTTAGGAGGCCCATTTTAGACCCCAAAATTCCTCTAATGGCGCACCAAGGGGAAGTGGATGCGCAAGAGTAGGAGTCAGTAGCATCGTTAGGAGGGCATGCTGCGACAACCGCCAGGATGTGCACATAGTCAAATCAGTAATAAATGAAGACAATTAAAAGTAGTTAACCGATGGCATTTGTTGAAGCGACATGCATTTATGGTCAATCTGACCATTGGATTGATAGAATCGTTGATGAATACGGGTTGTTAATGACATATTTGGTCATGATGATCGCGTTGATTTGGTAATGATGAGCATAGATCGACTTGATGCTATAAGAAGGGGTTCGACATGGTCCGAAAGACACCATTGCGCAGTGTTTGAGCTAAGTTGCAGAGTGAGTTTCCAAGTGAATCCGAGTGGATTGAGTGAGTTTCTAAGTCTAGAAAGGGTGCATGACTATTAATTCTTGTGGGGAATTGGTGCAGGATGTAGAGTGACATAGTCACAGTAGAGATTTCGAGTGAATGAGATTCACCAATAAGACTGGTAACCATAGTGGAAGAAATCACCAGTATGCCGATAGGATCATCGTCGGTGCTGAAGAAGAAGTGGAAGGGTTAGAAGCCTACTTCTCTGGCACCGCAAAAGAGGCAGACCAAAACATCTACAAGGGTAGCAGAGGGGACTCTGTATATAGGGCCATCGATCTCGGGCGTTGTGGAGTCAACGACTCATATAGGGGTGTTCATTAAGGAAATCCCTATGTATATACCTCCCACTCGACCCAATGTGCAGCCCCAGTGGCTCACCAAGAATCAAAAGTACCAACTAAGGATGCCAACACTACCATAAGGGATGGTATGCACTACAAATATTGTTCCTGCACTAATGTAGATGAAGTATGAGGACCATGATTTGCTAGCATGGGAAGATGTTGTAAAGGAATCATATGTGTCGATGGTAGTAGTATAAGGTGGCCCAATAGAACATATTCCATGAGATTGGGCAAGTGGGATGAACAAGGAAGGATTACTGGGGTTGATTAACATGTCGCATTTTGGGAGGCTGAATGAGGCGAATGCTTGCATCAAGCAGTTATTGGCTTGTTTTCATGGAGGAATGTTGTGGCTGGACACATGAGTCACAATCATGGTCGATTTAATCATAGAAATCGCGGGGCTGCCAAAGGATGGGCCGGACCCCTCACAATATTTCAAAGGAAAGGATAATGATAAGAGGCTTGCAACAAGGATGAAGAAGAAATATGAGTTGCAGCACAATGGGTAGGCTTACCACATTTATAGCATTAATGACCAAGCAGTGCATATCGACACATGAATTTTAGCAAGTAAAATAGTCAGGAAGAATCGCCCCATTCAATGTAACTCGGGGGTGATTGCGTGTGTAGATAAATGCACAGAGAGGGTCCAAATGAACTGGTCGCTCTTTCTAATGAAGCCATTGGTAGAGGATGTAGTAGCAGTACATGAGGGAGAGTGACCGTTTAGCTATAGTTGGTTGTTGATCTTAATCACACTTATGGTTTGGATGGAGCCAGTCAATTATCAAGGTATGGATGTAGAAGCGGTGAAAGTGTGAAAAGGTGCACATTATCAAAATATCTGGTGGGTCAAGGAACCTACCCGATTGGAGGATTGTGCGATCCAATTTTTGGTTTATTGGGAAGCATTGCAGGTGGCACCTAGGAAATTTCCAAGGTTATCTAAGGAAGCCACGACAAAGTATAAAAGGATTGTGTGGTTCACAATCGGACCACACACCATTAATTTACAAGTGCAGCGTGACCCGAACAAGCAATGGTTGCTGACGCCTTACAAATTGTCCAACATAGAGTTATAGGTGATGGTTAATGATTGACCTGCAGAATAGAGAGAACTAGTTAGTTTGGATGAAGTATTGACAAGACCCCTAATGGATGCACTTGTTGATCTCATGCATAAGAATGACCAACAGAGAGAGCAGGACTCAGACCAAGAATCGACAAAGACACCTATGGACCTAGAGGTAGAACACATGTTCATCGAGTTAATAAAAAAGCAGTGCATGGACCAGGGTGTGAGTAGTAGCACCGCGCAAGGGATGGAGGCGTAGTTGAATAGACTTATCAAGGAAGTTAAAAATGTAACTGACGTGGTAGAAAAGGAAATGAAAAAATCTACACAGGAAGGATTCACGGAGTTAAGAACAAAAATAGATTCATTATATGATGTTGTCTTGAAGAGAGCGCTAGAAAGCATGACTGTGCAGGAGTTTGCATGAATCAACAGTAAGCCATGGGTTAGGAATCTTCAAATTCCCCCGACTGTGACTGACGCTGGAAGAGAGGACTTGAATGCCTCCCTACAACAGTTGCAGGATATATCACTGGATATCAATGTGTTGTCCACACAAATGTTGGTACACATGCAACGAGTCTCCAACCAGGAGTTGGTAGATAGGTAGAAATAATTCAACGATCAATTCTTGTGGTCACAGGAGAAAGAGGAGAAAGTGTAGAAAGAGGTCGATGAATGGCAGCAGGAGAAAGATCTGTTGATGGAAGAGAAAGTGCAGGAAATCAATGCGCTGAAGCAAGTACAAGAGGAATTGAAGGCAAAGAGCATCGAGGAGATTACAGAGATGGAGAAATAACAAGATTACCTTATTGTTGAGAAGGCACATCTCTTTGATAGCTGAGTCAAGTCGGAAGCAACATTTACAGATTCCTATCAGCACGTCTTGGAGAGTACTACTGATCTGGATACGATAGCCAGAGCTCAATGGCTTGGGGCCGTCATTTCCCAGTTATTGAGGGACAACAACATTTTGGAGTCTTTGGTGCACCCGAATACACCACTCGAGCAAATAGCCAAGAAAAAGAGTGTCATAGAATATTTGGCGACACAAATCGACGAGTTGGAGAAGGAGGCAAAGAAAGTGGCATATGTAACTATGTAGTTTTGGGGAAACGTAGTGCAAGATGAGAAGTTGGAGCAAATAACCACACAGTTGTAGGAAGCAGAAGGGCAGCTCGCGGCATTGAAGACGGCATTGAGAACTATGCCACCAATGGTTTAGGTCACGCGATCTACAGATTTGAAGGAATTACAGCAACACGTTGGGAAGGCCTAGGAGCGTCAACGAAAGCGCACTGAATAATTAGACAAGTTCTAGGATATCGGTGTGCAACTTTTCTAGTAAGGAACTTGCTGCATTGTAGGCTGTGCAAGAAGGTAGAAAGGAGATCGTTGAGAAGATGGTTAAGCATCCAGTCACCCATCATTTGACGACAAGCCAGGAGATAGTTGAAAATATCAGAGGGCGGGTGAAGGAGATTACTCAGCTGTATGAATATTTCAAGATCAATATTACTAAGTACACCATGTCCAGCTAGCGTGGCTCAAGGGTGACCTACAAGATTGTGTTGGGGGACTATTGGCAAGGGGTTTTGGATACATTAGTTGTGCAACATCGTGGATGCTATGCAAGCTCAAAGACACCATGCAAGTGGACGATGGCGCGCAAGGCAGAGAATATAATATTTATATATTTTTGTGTCACATTTTGTAGTTTTGGACCATATTTTGCAGATATTGGTCATTATTTTGTAGAATCAGTTAAGATTTAGTTAGGGAGTTGTCTAAGTGAACCTTGAATGTAAAGGTGCAAGCCTATAAGTAGATGAATAATTGTAAATGTGAAGGATTAGAGCTTGGTGAAGAATATCTTTGAGCATATGAACTGAGATCTGTTGATATGTACATTGTTTTTGAGAATCTGTTATTTTGCATGGAAGTAATATGACAAGACAAAAATTGATCTGAATCACTGTGTTCTTTTATGTTTTACTATTTTACTGCTTCCTGTGACTCAATGATGAATTCTATGTGAATCTACGGAATGGATCTATGATGCGATGTTTCTTTGTTTTAAATGATGTTATTCTGTTGGATCTGTTTGTGCATCAATATGTTTACTGTAGTTATGATTGAATAATGTGATCTATTGAGGAATGAGAATGAATGGTTACATGGATACATGAGTTGAATGATCTATTAATGTTGTGCTAAGATGCTAAGTTGATGTCACAATGTCCTCTCTCCTATTCTACAGAAATTTGGTTCCATCATCTCTCCATCGAACATCTCAGGTGAGACTTCATCCACTCTGTGGGTGTTGCAGGACATGGTAAAACCTGTTTGGGTTGGTGCTCAGGGAGATCACGGTGGTTTGACTATCAATAGAGTGGGAACCCTTGTCAAGTGGATTTGTTGGTTGGTTTTGTGTCAACAGATCCTTCAAGGATGAAGGGTATATTTGTAGTACACAGTGATACATCAAATTCCTACCAAATATACTTCCCAGGATTCAAGAATATTGACATGAATAGAGATGTAACCTTTGATGAAGACTCAACATACCTTAGATCCAAGAGAACACCTATTCAAGAGGATAGAGAACCTGAAGAAACAAGAGCCCAAGATCTGGAATTTGGAGAAGCAATTCCAGAAGACCATGAAGATCATGACATGGAAGAACCACAAGAACCGGTAGGGACAATCCTTGAGAAGGATTCCCACAAGAGGAAACCCACATGGGAATGATAGCTCATACGAGAAGAAGAAAGGTATGGAACTCCAAAAGGAATACATAGAGAAAGAAAAATGGAAAATCCATACAATAGCTATGTGGCCTTGTTGTGTGACATAATTGACAGAGAACCTTACACCTATGAAGATGATGCATAAACGAAAGAATGGAAGGATGCTATTACCGAGGAATATCAGTCGATCATGAAGAATGATGTTTGGGAGATATTTCTAAGACCAAAAAATAAGACTATCATGAATTCAAAGTGGATCTACAAGATCAAGCATGCTGCAGATGGAACCATCGAGAAATACAAGGAAATATTTGTAGCACAAGGCTTCTCACAGAAAGAAGGCATAGACTACGAAGATACATTTGCACCTGTGGCGAGGTAAACTTCCATTAGGACCATACTTGCATTGGTAGTAGTTATGAAATGGAAAATACACCAAATGGATGTCAAGACATATTTATTGAATGGTGTATTCGAGGAGGAAGTATACGTGGAACAAACACTAGGATTTGAGATACATGACAGGAAGACCCATGTGTGCAAATTAAAAAAGGCATTGTACGGATTGATACAGGAACCATGGACATGGTACAATAGGATGTATAAATTCCTGATGAGCCTAGGATTTACCAAGAATAAATCAGATTCAAACCTTTCTTTCAAGTTTGAATATGAAACACTAGTAATGGTCCTACTTTATGTCAATGACCTGTTCCTAACACGCGAAGAGGAAATCACTAAAGATGCAAGGATGCGACTCGATACAGATTTTGAAATGAAAGAACTAGGAATGATGCACTACTTCTTAGGAATGGAGGTGTGCTAGAGTGTAGATGGGATATTCCTTGTTCAAGGAATGTATGCAATGGAGGTTCTGAAGAGATTCAAAATGTTGGACTACAAGGAAATAGCCACACCTATGGCATCTAAATTGAAGATTATGAGTGATGCTTTCTCTGAGTCGGTTGATGCCACGATGTATCGTTAGATTATTGTCTCATTGATGTATCTAATGAATACGAGACCGGGCATATGCTTTGCGGTGAACACCCTGATCTATTTCCTATCTTATCAAAGACATGTTCACCTGATAGCTGTAAAGCATGTATTGAGGTACCTAAAACATACAGTAGATTTTGGGCTCAAGTATGATGTGAATCAAAATATTAACCTACACGGTTATGTTGATTCAGATTAGGCAAGTGGTGCTACTGACAAGAAGAACACTTTGGGTTGCTGCTTTAGTTTGGGATCTGGCACGATCTCCTAGTTCAATAGGAAACAATCATGCGTGGCGTTGAGTAAAACTGAGTCAGAGTATGTTTTCACTTTCTCGGCTAGTTGCGATGCAGTGTGGCTATAAAAGCTACTATCTGACTTGTTTGATCTCTAGTTGGATATGACTTATACCTTTTGTGACAATCAGAGTTGCGTGAAACTGTTGGAAAACCCTGATGTAGTGGAACTTGATATCAATGTGGAAACATACAAGATGATAACCTTTATGTTAATCAAGCTTCTCGCTAGAGTAAAGTTCAAGTACTTCAGAGAAATACTTGGTGTGATCCAGAATGAGACCCCTCAAAAGAGGGATTGATGTGTTATAGCATAGCTAGAGAGACATTTTTTCTCAGTGTGAAATCTTGGTGAAGATCGTATTTTCTTAGTTGTAATTAGTACTATAGATTGACCTTGGATGTAGTAAGTCCTAGAAAGGTCATAGGTTATCCTTTGATGTAATCAATCCTGATATGTTTCTATGCTAGAAATAACAGATGCCCAATATCTCACATGCGAAATGAGATAGGTTGTATGAGCAGGAAAATCCTGGTGAAGTAGGATGCTAAGACGTAATCATTCCTTTGGGTTGTCCTCAGGTGTAATAAGTCCTAGAGAAGCTTGCAAGTTATCCTTGGATGTAGTCAGTACCAAGACATGTTATTCGAGTGTAAATATGATCCCTGGTGTGGTATGCAGGTTACTCGAATGTAATAAGTCCTATGGGTTGTCTGAGTGTAAAAGGAGTTCAAGCATGGTACATAGGTTACTTAGATGTAATACTCCATGAAGGTTATCTGAATGGAAAATATCCTAGGCGCAGGTTGTTTAGATGTAATAAGTCCTTGAGGTTGACCTAGAACATAAAATTCCTGATGTAGCAGGTTGTTTGGTTGTAATCAATCCTTACATATATATCTATATATGTGTGTGTTCCCATGTTGAGATGATAAGGTCACGAATCACATGAGGTGCACCTAGGAAGTTCTCCTTTACTGGTAGAACATAGGTTGATCGTGGATCCTCTATGTGCTATATTGTGTTTTTTTGTAGGACAAAAGAGATGATATCAATACGACAAGATAAAGGTAGAATACACAGGTTATTTTCGTGGAAATGTAAAGAAGGTCTTGGACTGTTCCTACATGATGGCTTACTCAAGATGTGATGAAGACCTAGATGAGGACTAGGCTTGCACCCATAATGAAAAAGAGTTGGTTCTGTAGAAACTTCTGATGACAGAAAGCAACATTCTATGATCAATAAGAAGATGATGATGGAAACAACTATGATGATGAATCCACGATGAAGACTTGAACAAATGTGTTGATAATTGTGAAAGAGAGAGAATACCTTCCTAGTTAAGAGGGAGTGTTGATGTATATGTAACTTCATAAGATATTCTCATGTATATTATCATTGTATGTTGTTGTACCCCCATTGGAGATGTGTTTTCCAACTTGTGGGATGTCTTTATTTTGTCTAGACCTTAAGGTACAACCTCCGTTGTAAGTCAGGGAAATAGTCCCCAGTGTGACATCGTGTAATGTGTATTTGGATTCTCTCTAGGATAGGTCATCCCTGTTAGGGAAACAGGTCCTCCAAGTAACGTAAAAATTCAGTCACTTGATTAGTATAAATAGGGAGCCGATCTCCCTCATTTACACACACGTCACACTCACTCAAGTTCACATGAGAGAGAGAGACACAAGGGAGGCGAGATAGATAGCTGCTGAATAATTCTTATTACTGGGATTGATCATCTTATGACATAGTCTTTGTGACTATACTATTCTGAGGAAGTTTGTGAGGTTTTCTCCTTTATGGTTTCCTTGGTGAAAATATTTGTGTATTGTGTATTGTGTATCTGTTATATCTTATGCATCTTGTTGTAATTGTTATTCTTTTATACAAATATCCTAATTAAGATAATAAGATCTAGCAAAACTAACATGGTATCGGAGCCTCTTTGAAAGAAGGAACTATGTAACTGCGGAAACTAGGGCTTCCTAGTTCAAGGTGTTCTCTCCACATATCATCAAGAATATAAGGCTAGGCTAACTTGCTTTAGTAGGGAACATATTTCGGTGGAAGTAGTTTCATAATTGAAGAAGTTTCAATTTTTACCCTGTCACTCGTGTCGGGAGAAACTAGTGCATCAAGTTTCAGAGGCTTCCCACCTTAGTCTTTAGAAAGAGACCCTGATGAAAAGATCACCTCAAGGAGGTGCATGTTTATGTCCAAATAGAATTCCCAAAATCCAAGTTTGGAAAATTAGGGTTTCTCTAACAAACCCTAGGTCATCCTGATCTAGAACCAGGTCGAACACCTCAAATCGGTAAGATCTAAATATTTGCTATTTCCATTTGAGGTTCTCATTTGAAGAGATGTATCACCATACTCAGCTTGAGGAAAAGCTTGGAGGGCATGATAAATTTTGGGTATGGAAGTACATAATCTCCCTGATCCTTGAAGAAATTTTTTGGATCAGTACATCACTAAGGAGGTTCTAGAACGAGAGGGAGATGAGGATAAGGCTGCTCATAAGAGGACCATGGATAATGCTAAGAGAATCATTGCAAATTTTATTAAGGATCACCTAATAACCCATGTGTCTTCATTCAAGACATCAAAGGAAGTATATGATGCGCTGGAAAATATGTTTGAAGGAAAGAACATAAACCAAAAAATGAAATTGAGGAACCAGTTGAAGAATGTGAAGATACAGAATTCCGAGACTATACAGTATTACATCACAAGGGTTTCTCAAATCAAAGAAAAAATTGAAGCAGCTAATGAGAATGTCGAAGAAGGAGAAATTGTAATGACTACCTTGAATGGTCTCCCTAGATCATGGGACTCATTCATTCAAGGATTCTGTGCAAGAAGTAGGTTGATCTCTTTCTGTAGACTCCGATAAGAATGTGCAAAAGAAGAAGCTCAACTCATGACAAGAGAAGCGAATATGGGAGCAACTGGCCAAGATCAAGCTCTCACAGTTCACACCAGGAAGAACTATAAGAAGAAGGAGAACTTTCATCACAACAACAAGAAGGAAAAGAAACAAAAGAAGACCAAGAGAGATCATTCCAATGTTTGATGCTATACTTGTGATGAAAAGAAACATTTTGCAAGTGACTGTCCCATCAGGAAAAAGAGACACCATGCTCATGTTGAAGAAGACAATGAACCAACAAAAAATAGAATCATAAGAGAGAAGGATGATTAAGATGAAGAGTATGTGCTAATCTCATCACTTACTGGCACTATCTCACACGGAAGCAACGATTGTATTGTGGATAATGGAGCTTCTAAACACATGATAGGATACAAGGAACCATTCATTAATATGTCTGAACATGAGTCACCTCATAAGGTGAAAGTTGAGGATGATTACCAATACCCCATAAAAGGGAGTGGAGTAGCTTCATACAAGGTAAACTCCAGGAAATATTTAAAGATGAAGGATGTGCTATATGTTCCAGGATTGAAGAAGAATATTCTCTTTGTCTATGCTATCACATACCCCAATTTCAATAACACTTTGTGTTTAAAAAGGAAATTATATTTAATTTTTATTGTAAAGTTTGTGATTATTGATCATGTGAGGTCAAGGATGATTGTAATTAATTACGTTGAATATTTTATTTGTTAATAAATAAAATATAAGACAAATAGTCTAAGGAGGCGGTTGAATGAGTGTCCATTGACCCACTAGGAGGAATAGACTGGAGTGAGAGCAAACTGACACATGGCAGCACCCTCAACCACTTCTAGCTATTGTAGGGGGAAACTTCCCTAATTTTGTGGTCATGTTCCCCAAGAAAATGGAACAGAGAAGGTTGCTCATTAATTGAAAAACTGACCAAAAATACCTAGGCATGCATATATCTATCCATTGAATTTTGTAGGAGGCTGTTCAATTTTACCTTGTGAAATACCTAAATGCTGAAAAAGGAGCACACAAGATTTGATGAGGGGAAAGTTAGAAGTGGTTTGGGTGTTAAGACTATTTTCAAAACTAGTGTAGCTTGTTAGTTGAGTTCTTTACTGTTGCAGGCAGAAGTACTGTTGTTAAGTACTTTTGTGGAGTTGTAGGGGTATTTAATCCCATCCTTTCATACAGTTCTTTCATCTTGGTGGATCAATGGATAGGCTCGGGGGTCCTTGTNTCACTTGGTGGAGGATACTGGGTGGAGAGTACACTGACAAGTGGCAACATCCTCAAACTACTTCCAACTGTTGCAGGTGGCAACTTCCCTATATTTGTGGCCATGATTCTGCAAGAAAGTGGAATTGGAGCAGGTGGCTCATTAAATGAAAACTGACCCAGAAGACCTAGGCATCTCTATAAAATTTCCCATTGAAGACAGTTGAGACTACTCATTCTAAGAGGTGATCATTCAGGGTGAATGAATTTACTCATTGAGAAATTCGATGGAGGGGATTACTGAAGTGAGCTTGAGGGGCTAACTACTGAGGCTGAACTTATTGCAGCTATTAGTATGAAGTTCTTACTGCTATGATAAGATTTGAATTACTGAGGTAATTGGACCAGTCAGTTGATAGAAGGTCTTAAGGTCATATCCTCCACCTATTACTCTACCAGGAGGACCAGGAACAAGCTCGGGGTTCCTGAGGAAGTGCTTTCTGAGCTTTCCCCAGGAGTTGGTTGGGAGGAACAACCTCCTTAAGCTGTTGTCGCCTTATCATTGATAGGTTCTATTTGTTTTCATGTTATTATATTTATTTACTGTCTTCAGTAAAATGTTTACTAGTTTTTAAATACGGGCATGTTAGTATTTAATTAAAGTTTATGAAGAAAGGAGTAACTGTGTAATGTTGGACTTAGTCATTTGTAGTTTTTGTTAGAAATAGTAGTAAATATGCAAAATAAGAAATAAATAGAATTAGAATTCCATACTCTATTTTTCCATGCCTGGCTCAGGAAGTACTCTAGTACAGCTGGGTGTTTAGGTAGATATGATGATTCTTTTTACTTTGAATGAAAAATGTAGCTAAATTATGCTCTAGTATGCTTATGATTTATTTTGTAAATAAGTAGTAAATACTGTATGTATTAAATGTATTTACTTCAGATAAGAACTGAACATAAGTAAGCAAAAACAATTAGTAATCATATTACTTATAGAACTATTTTTAATACTAAGCATTTTTTTTATAGAACACAAAACTTACAGTTTATTAAATAAGCATAGGTATAGTAAACAGACTATCATCTAGGGTCTAGGTTAAAGTATTTTTCAAAACAATCTTATAACATTTGATTCCAGAAAATATGTGGTTCTGATTTAAGACAGAAGGTTCGACTATAACCTATTTAGAACCACCTAGGTTATTGAAAAATAAACATATCCTATTCTCAAGTTTGCAGTAATTACCCTAATCTTTCTTTTATGAGAATTAAAAACAACTGTAAAAATCATTAAAGGAAAATTTAATAAACAGAGCTAAGAAATTACCATGTAAAAATTATTCTATTATCGAACTGTAGGGTATATTTAAATATCACCCTTATGAGTCAGACAGAGTAATAATGGTACCCTTAAACACAGTAAAATTTACATAGATGCTTCGTACTATAAATCTTTGTATTTACATGGTAACAATTAAAATAATATTTACTATAAACAATTTGTTAAAAACAAAAACAATTAAGAAGAAATGGCTCACAGCCTTTAGAACTAAAGGTCGAGGCTTAGGCCTATTAACAAATATGAACTATGCAAAATATATAAATCGAACAGTAACCATTATTTACTAATAGTTAAAACCCTTAATTCATTTACAAATCCTGACTGATTCATAGTCTTATCTTACCTGCTAGAATCTATTATAAAAACTATAAAAATTATCCAGATAGAGGTCGACAACCTCAAAGGGTTTAAGAGCTAAGCTCTATCATTTCTTTTGAAAGTAAAAAGAGTTACATTGTTCAAGTCGTAAGGTAGAAACACAAAAACCAGTTTCCATCATGGCTACTAGAGCCTTCATCATCCCTGCACAAAGTACCCTCTAAGGGTTTCGAACTATTACAAAAGAAAAAGCACGCTTTGATACTCTAAGTTAATAGTTAACTAAGGTCATGCCTTTCTCAACTGTAGGAGCCAAACTTCCAACAACCAAAACAATATGCAGGAAGAAAACCTCATTTGCTACCGAGGCTTACCAGGGTAGCATGGCTGTGAAAGGGGGATAGTTTGAACTACCCTAAACCCCTTTCCCCGTGGGAAGAACCTGCACAATAAACACATTTATTAATATTAATAGCAGTTAAAAGGTATTTGAAAAACTTTAAAAACTTCCATGAATATGAACTTATGACCGGTGTTTACCTGCCAATATTATCGTTTTGGAAATGTGAAGGATGCAACTACTGGAGCAGCTCAATAGTTTACAGAAGAGTAACCACCCAGGACAAGAATTGTGTGCTGAGTCAACTGAACCTGGAGTCACCTTTTCGAAGAAGCCGAGATATCCTCTGTCTAGAACAAAGGATATTTCTCTAAAAGAAAATAAGGCTCGATCCACTGATCTATTCTTAACCTCCAACGAAGCCAAAGAAAAAAAAACAGTCCTATACTCCCTTTATGCACAGAGTTCTTAAGCACTAAAGAACCACTTATGACCTCATTACACCAGCTCAACTCCTGGCGTATTGTGTTGAAAGCAGCATGCAACCATGGAGGTATATGCAGGGTATTGAAATCCACTAACCTATAGCTCGAAAACATAGACAAGAAACCCTCGCAGAGTGAAATGAACTGGATAGGGTTTTTCTCTTTTAAGTCAACCATCTCGTGGTTGAAATCATTTCCACGTGTCCACTGAAATATTTTGTGAACTGAGGGTGTAAGTCTATAGTGGAGAATGGCCCCTATCTGCAATACAATGATTCTTAATAAAATCTATAATCATGTTAAACTATGCATATTATTTGATTGCCAATAGTTTAGTATGATCATGGAGTAGAATTACTTAGAGGATCAACTATAGAATATAATATGAACAATTTTTTTTATTTAGAGTTTTCTTGGATAATAAATCAAGTTGGATAGTTATGTGTGTTAACTAGGTTTAGTGGAAATTTGTGAGAAGAACATGTTTTACTTATTTACTTATAACCATAGTAAGAAGTAGAGCTAGCTATGAATTTTAGGAACTCAGCCTTGGAGTTATTATTGGAAGAGTCTTTGGTGAGCTGAAGAGCAAAAACGATATAAGAGTTTCCAATAAAATTCTAAACAACTTAATGATGACTTTATAAATAAAAGTATAAGTAACTTGGTCATTCATTTGAGAGAAGAATATTACAAGATAGAGACTTGTGATGAAGATAACTATGATATGCATCAAATAGTATGGGGTGAGGTAAGCCCCAATATTTGAACTATTTTTTCTCTGCGTAAACTCTCCATTACCATTACTATAAACAAAAATACATTTGTTCTTTAGAAAATTAAATAATAAATATCCAATTGGTTGGGAACATTAATTGATCATGCAATATTTTAACCCATGCTTTTGTAGCTTGTGTAAACATCATTACAGAATTTTGATAATAAAATAAATTGAGACCAACATTACCTCCTTGAAGACAAGCAACATATTAAAACATTTTCTAAGACTAACATCTTAATCACACTAGGGAAGTAGCTTCTCGACGTGATTTCAAATAACACCCTACTGGATCTTACGTTTACCTGCTAAACCTATAAGGAACCAACCGTCCAATTGAGTTAGCTGAACACTAAGTAAGCCCTGATCACAAACACGATTTCTTACCTACTTGGCAAAAAGATAAACATCAGTACTTCTAGCAGCAGCAAAATGCAAGTCCTTTTCTATCTCTGATAGAATTGCAGCTATTAAAAGTCATTATAGCACTAACACAATTTTTAAGATTACACCTTTTAGTTTACAGGTTATTATAAAGAAGCGATCTCACGTTCTTTAATAAATTGTTTCATTTTTCCGCTAACCTTTAGCAAATACTTAGTTGCGACTTTAGACATTTTATGTCACTTGAAAATTTTAAATTTTTACGAATTTTTGGGTTATTACAGTCCTAAGACAAGCAATTGAGCTATCTTCAGGAAAAGGTTGGGTGGAATGGGCTCCTTGGGCTGTTTGTTTCTTCTACAAGTTACCAAGTTCTATTGTGTTAACTTATTTACTTCTATCCAAGTAAGATACTAATATGAATGCAGTTATGTCTAGTTTTTATTTAATTAGATATTCCGTGTTAGTTAGTAGAGTGTTAAAAGTTGTAAATTATTAAGGAAGGTTTACTTATTAGCATAAATGAGTCTTTAATTAGAAAAGAAATATTTATGAATAAAATTTCCTTTCTGTATTTTTCCACTCATATTTTGATGAAGTACTCTAGAAAAGAAAGAGTAATTAGTTGTAGATAGGAATGATTTATCTTTGGTTAAAAATAACTAAAACTGCTTCAATTTTAGAAGATTTTATACTATTTGTGCTTTTTACAATATTAATTCTATTTCTAGGACTTATTCATTTTTTTATAAAAAGTCTCTAAGAATTCTTTATTTAGAAAAAATCTTGATGAGTTTTCCTATCATACAATTAGTAAATTGTATAGGGTTAAATTTAATATTAATTACTGTAATATAATCTATTTATTTACATTAGTAAAGATAAACTATATTTCCTTAATTAAAACGTAAATCATAAATATAATACTTTTCACATAGTACAATGCAGGTATTTAAAACCTAGTAAACCCAACAATCTGTATAACATCATTATTTTTTTATGGCACACTGTTCCTTAAAAACCCAACTATAAAGAAAGAAGTTAACTATTAACTTAATACCGAAACCTAAGATAATTTTTTACAAAACAACTTTTACAAACAAGAATCATAACAACGTTGCTAATGGATTTACCCAGTTCTTATCCATAGAATAAATTGCAACAGAAATAATCATTTAACAGAATGCAACTGAAATTACAAGAGTTAACCCATATTTACGCTTAGGACATAGGCTCTATCACTTTTAAAAGCAATGATTATAAAAATATAGTTTTGATTTAATTAAAGAATTTAAGCAATATTCGCCACTTGGACTAAAATACCGAAAATCTGAATGGATTTCTTAACCTCAAAATAATTGCAATGACTGTGCAAAGGCCTGAGTAAATTCCTTATAACTTGTAAATAGTTTAAAAAAAAGTTTACAAAAATGCTAAAACAGTATCCTTTACGCACAACATGTATACAAGAGCCATATCTCTGGGGTGAAACCCTAAGGGTTATCACAGAAACGACCTTACGGCCTTCCTCATTTTCTTTCCAAAACCAAACAAAACAATGACTACCACAAACAAATCTGAATACAGCTATAACACGCAACCAGAACCGATGGTATCATTGCAGACACATTCAAGAAGAAGGTCACCTCATGGTTTTGAACGAGGCTTACCAAGCCCATTGTGCTCCTACCCATTAGCTGGAGAGGAGTCACATTAACCCTTGTTGTGCACTACCTTGTATATTCACTTGTCAACACATAAACACAATAACTTAGAACTGTTTTAGTTTTAACTTAAACATAACAAAGTAAAAATGCATAAAGAACTTGTTATTACTTACCAGAGTGTTAAAATTCCATAGTTGAGCTGAAAGAACATGACAATGGACGAGAGTCAGAGCATACAGTCTACAAATGCCATGGTTGAGCGAGAAGAAAACATCAATGGCAAAGAACGAGGACCATAGTTTCTTATTTCAGACTGCCACGACCAAGAAGATAACAAAATTCTCCACAAAGCCTTGAGAAGGCCGAGAGTATGTCGGTCATTTCCTCCACCCAAAACGATTTACAAGGTTTAGATAAAACACGTTTTAGGCATTATATTGTTTAGGGTTTATGCCAAACCCTTTGTTTGAATCGAGATTATAACATGTGGAATCCACTAGCGTGGAGATTTTTCACCCAAATAATATAGTTTGAACCAAGCAATGAATTACCCTGGAAAATCTTACATTCTTTATATATTAAGAGTTAAACCAACCATTTGTGCATAATGAAAATTAGAGTTAGACTATAACTATTATTTTATGCATGATTAAGATTATAGATAAGTTGTATGGTTATATGTCTAGGATAGGTTTGTTTAATTTAAATTTAGTAGTTAACTACTCAATGAAAATAGTAATGAACATTTAAATACTTAGGATAGTTCTAGGTTTAATATAGTAACAATTCATAGTTATAAACCAACTGAAATGTATTCAAGCTTTGGTGATACAATCCGCTAAACAAAACATGATTTATACCTATATACCATCATTCATATAATTTATATGATATAACCAATAATCACACGATCAACCCAAAATATTACCTAGGTAAAATATTCTTGGCAAGAAGCCTACGAATTCTCACACATCAATAATCTAGATAGTAAATAGTATTCCTTACTCGTTAATCTTCTGAGCCTTGAACACATGCATTGTAAACTTGGAAGTAAATCCTTACCTGTGAATTTTATGTACAAGCATCAGATCTGCGTTAGCTTTGAGAAAGCTAAGTAAGCCTTGGTCTAACCTCAAGCCCCCTTTCAATAAGAGAAGAAATTAACTATCAACATCATACAAGGTTCATACCAATAAACCAATTCCTGGAAATACAATCAAATATTTTGACTCATTTATTATTGACATTCAAGACGGAAAAATAAACATAGATTTAGTATGAATACTGATATGTAATATAGTAAGGAAGATTCGGTAGACTCTTAGTTACGGCTAAATCAAAGAGGTATTTAACTTATGAATGTATCATTAAGGTATTGATTTTCTAATCTATCTTTTATCTATACTAATGGTAACTATTAAATTAATATTTTCTTGTTATGATTTAGCATCTAATATCACCTAGAAAAAAATTAAATTTTTGTGAAATCTTGGGGATGTTACATATGGTATCAGAGCACACGTTCAGACACTATGCTTGAAGTGGCTCAGCACACGTAAACAAAAAGTAAATAGAAAGTATGCATACTGATTTATAATTTTAAATGTTGTTGTACAAAATATTTCTGAATTAGATTTGTAGGTATGGAAGGACTCGAAGGGTATGTTGAAGAGAGTTCCTCGTTAAATGAACAAAATAATTATGGAAAAGAACCTGTTAAATAAGATATAACTAATAACTCATTTGAATTACTGCAAATAGTTAAGGATTTAAAAACTAAAATGGAGACTGTTAAAAAAATGAGAGAATCCTGAGAGCTCAAGAGGAGCTGAATCAAATACTGCTGAAAAAGTATCATAATGAAGAAAAGGATAAACAGATAGAATCTGACAATACATCCTATCAACATAAGAGTAAAAGGTCAAAACATTCTAAAATTGAAAGCAGTGCTTCTTCTGAAAATAATGGTAACTCTCACAGAAAGAAACACCAGTATTCTAGTGACAACATCGAGAGTAATTATAATTCTAGAAAGAAGAAATAAAATCCCTATGAAGAGATTATGGAGAATTTAAAAAGATCAAACCACCAACTTTTAATGGCGAAACAGAAAAAGGAGATGAAGCCGAAGCATGGCTATCCGAAATGAAAAATTACTTTCAAATATATAATTATTCAAATTAGTTAAAAGCAAGGATGACAATATATAACTTAATTGGAAATTCTGACATCTGGTGGCAGGACATAAAGCGAGTTAAGGGCATTAAAGAGAATAATATAAATTGGAACTCTTTTAAAAAGTACTTTGAAAATAAATTTATGTCGGATCAATATTACGAGGACAGAGCTAAAGAATGTTATGACCTAAAGTTGGGAACCATGAATATGAAAGAGTTAAATAGTAAAGTTTTAAGTTTACTGTGATATGTGCCTTATATTGTTGATAAAAAACCCAATGTGCAGTGGTTTCTGAGTTGTTTACCTTTTCATACTAATGACATAATTGAATATGATAATCCCAAAACCCTTGAAGAGGCCATGCGAAAAGAAAATTTTTACTATGAGCAAAACCAAAAAAGGGAGAACATGCGAAACTGAAACCAAGAGGTCTAATAATTTTGAACACAAAAAGAAGGGTTTCACATCTAATCAGAATTTTGGACATAATAACTCACGTAATTTTCCTAACAAAAAAAATTCAGGGAAATAAAATTAACTCAGCAAAATCCTACTGGCATAAGAAATAAAGAATTTACAAATAATCACAATAATTATGTTAAAAATAACGAACTTAAGGAACTAGTAAAATGTTGGGAATGTCAGGGACCTCAGTATGCATCAATCTATCCTAACCAGAAGAATACCATCAACAACATTCATGTTGTGTAGGAAGAAACAACAGTTGGTGATTTATCAAGAGGGATGCCCAGAATCAATGCAGCGCTGAAAAAACGACAGGCTGAATATTAGACTTCCATGGTGGAAGTAGAAGGTATGCTAAACCATAAACCCATTTTTATTTTAATTGAATTAGGGAATAGCATGACTTATGTCTCCCCCAGTTTAGTGGAGAAAAGTAAACTACCAGTGGAAATTTTTCAAAGTCATGGTTGGTTTAATTAGCTACATGAGCAAAAAGGAAAGTAATTAATTTTGTGAAAGATTGTACTTTATTTATGAATCAGTTTGAAACTTTTGTAAACTTAAATATACTTTCGTTAGGATCCTACGATATATTAATTGGAATGGATTGGTTGGAACAACATCGAGTAGTGTTGAATTATTTTGCTAAAACTTTTACATGTTTAAATAATGAAGAAGAAACAGTAACAATAAAAAGAATTCCTAGGAAAACAACAATCAGACAGATTTCTGCCTTACAACTAAAAGGGTTGTTCAGAAGGGATGTAAAGCTTCTGCTGTAACCATAAATAATTAAGAACACATTAATAAATAAGACAAACTAAAATTTGAAGATATACCAATTTTGAGAGGTTATTCGGATGTATTTCCGGAGGAAATTCTGGGATTGCCTCCAAAAAGAGAACCAGATTTCACCATTGCACTGGTACCCTGTGCGGTGCTTAACTCAAAATTTTCTTACTAGATGAACATCCTGGAGCTTAATGAACTAAAGTTACAACTAAAGGAACTGATAGATAAAAAGTATATAATACCAAGTGTGTCTACTTGGGGAGCATTGGTCATCTTTGTTAAAAAGAAGGACAGTACCCCACACTTATGCATTGAATACCATCAACTTAATAAGATGACAATTAAAAATAGATACCCATTGCCCCGCATAAATGATCTGTTCGATCAGTTACACGGAGCAACAATATTTTCAAAAATCGACTTAAGATCCAGTTATCATCAATTCTGAATTAAAAATGAGGATATTTTCAAGACAGCTTTTAGGACTAGATATGGTCACTATGCGTTCGTTGTCATGCCATTTGAGCTCACTAATGCCCTAGCTGTCTTCATGTGTTTAATGAATAACGTATTACATAAATATTTAGATAAGTTTTTAGTAGTTTTCATCGATGATATCCTAATCTATTCTAATACTAAATAAGAGCATGAGGAACATTTAAAAATTGTTTTACAAGTGTTAAGGGAACATCAGTTGTATGCCAAGTTCAGTAAATGCGACTTCTTCAAAGATAAAATACAATACTTGGGTTGCATAATCACTAAATATGGGATCTCGGTTGACCCAGATAAGATAAAAGCAATTAATAAATGGCCGGTCCCAAAGGATGTAATTGATGTGCGGTCATTCATGGGGATCATCGGGTATTATCGAAGGTTCATTGAGGGTTTCTCAAGGATCGTGAATCCCATAAGTTATCTACAGAAGAAAGGAACGAAGTTTGTATGGGATCAACAATGTGAAGAGAGTTTTAAGAAATTAAAAGAATTATTAACTACTGCAGCTATTTTAAGAATTGCGGATCCAAACAAGGAATTTTTTGTATCACTGATGCATGCAACGATGGCCTTGGTGGGGTATTAACTCAAGAAGGACACGTAATAGCGTACGAGTCCAGGAAACCTAAAATTAACGAGAAAAATTATGCTACTTACGATCTAGAATTGGCTTCCATGATACATGCTTTAAAAGATGTGGCACTATCACTTGATCATGAGAAAATTTATTTTAATGACTGATAATAAGGGTTTAAAGTATCTGTTGGATAAATCAAATTTAAACGCAACGAAAGCTAGGTGGCTAGCTTTCCTTAGCGAATATAATTTTGAGATCCAACATATCAAGGGGAAGGAAAACAAATTTGTTGATGCTTTGAGAATGAATATAATATTAAGTTTTATGGTAGCAATCAGTACTTACAAAACAAATTTAGAAGATCAGCTTGAAGGAGTAAAATTGGATGAAAATTATAAAAAATTGCAAGCTAAAGTGGCAGAAAATGTAACCGAAACTTTAAATACATGTTACAGCCTAAATGAAAAAGGTTTAATACTTTATAAAAATAGGCTATATATACCTAACGTACATAAATTTAAGTTGTTTATTTTGAATGAAATACATAAAAGTCCTTATTCTGGATACCCTCGATGTCAAAAGCCAATAACTATGTTACAGAAGGACTACTTTTGGCCGAATATGAAGAATGAGTTGGAAAAATATATTGGTAGATGTTTTGAGTGTCAACAAGTTAATACTGAACATCAACATCCAACCGATTTATTACAACCGTTACCAATTCCTAGCTGGAAATGGGAAATATTCAACATTGTTTTTTTTACAGGTTTGCCTAGAAATAAGAACCATAATTATTCAATCCTGGTAGTTGTTGACAAACTCAGCAAGGAAGCCCATTTTATACCAGTAAAGACCACTCATAAGGCTGCTAACATTCCTGAAATATTTATGAATTTTTTTTTCTTTTGCATGGGATTCCAAAAGTTATAATTTTTGTCAAGGACGCTAAATTCACGGGAAACTTTTGGAAATATTTATTTGAAGGTCTAGATACTTCTTTGAATTTCAATACATCTTTTAATCTGCAAACATGTGGACAGACAGAAAGGGTAAATCAAATCTTGGAAGACATGCTGAGGATGTATGCTAGAGAACAACCAAGTAAATGGGAGGACTACTTACACTTGGTTTAGTTTGCATACAAGAACCACTACCAAGCTTCAGCAAAATTCAGCCCATTTGAAATTCTATATTCCAGAAAATGCAATACTCCCATCTCATGGAATAACCGAATTGACAGGTTAATACTAGGACCTAAGTTATTAGAGGAGATGGAATTAAACATGAAGCAGGTACAAGGTAATTTAAAGGTTGCACAAGACAGACAGAAGAGTCAAGTGGATTTTAAACGAACTCAGAAAGAGTTCCAGGTGGGTGAACATGTTGTCATTAAGGGAAAACCTAAAAATAGTTCCTTAAAATTATGGTGTTGTGGTGATTTAGCACTCGGGTACTGTGGGACTTTCGAAATATTATCCAGAGTTCAACTGGTGGCATACAAATTGGCCTTACCACCGAATCTTAAAGTTCATAATGTTTTTCATATTTCTGTTTTAAAAAGATATGTACATGATGCTACTCATGTTATAAATTGGAATGATGTGTAGGTGGAACCTAAAGGATATTTTCTGGTGGAACCGGATTGTATCATCGAAAAGAGGGAGATCTTTCTTCATAGTCGCACCATTGGGAAGGTGAATGTGCAATGGAAGAACCTTAGTCCAGAAGAAGCAACCTGGGAATTGGAGAGTCATATGTGGGCAACATATCCAATTTTGTTCCAGGGCATCTCTAAGGATGATGAATAAAGTAACATCAAGGATGATGTTAGACTTAAGGGGGGGTCTATGTCACATACCCCAGTTTCAATAACATTTTTTTTTTAAAGAAGACATTATATTTTATTTTTATTGTAAAGTTTGTGATTATTGACCATGTGGGGTCAAGGATGACTGCAATTAATTATGTTGAATATTTTATTAGTTAATAATAAAAGATGATACAAATAGCCTACGAAGGCTGTTGAATGAGTGTCCACTGACCCAATAGGGGGAATAGACTGGAGTGAGAGAAAAATTACACATGGGAGCATCCTCAACCACTTCTAGCTGTTGTGGGGAGAAACTTCCCTAATTTTGTGGTCATGTTCCCCAAGAAAGTGGAATAGGGTAGGTGGCTCATTAATTGAAAAACTAACAAAAAAGACCTAGGCATACATATATCTATCCATCGAATTCAGGAGGAGGTTGTTCAATTTTACCCTGTGAAATTTCTGAATGCTGAAAAAGGAGCACACGAAATTCGATGAGGAGAAAGTTAGAAGTGGTTTGAGTGTTAATACTATTTTCAGAACTAGTGCAGCTTGTTAGCTGAGTTCTTTACTGTTGAGGACAAAAGTACTGTTGTTAAGTACTTCTGTGGAGTTGCAAGGGTATTTAATCCCATCCTTTCACACAATGCTTTCATCCTGGTGGATCAATAGACAGGCTCGGGGGTCCTAAGACAAGTAGTTGAGCTATCTTCATGAAAAGGTTGGGTGGAACGGGCTCTAATGGGTTGTTTGTTTCTTTTACAAGTTACCAGGTTCTATTGTGTTAACTTATTTACTTATGTCCAAGCAAGATACTAATATGAATGGAGTTATGTCTAGTTTTTATTTAATTAGATATTCTGTGTCAGTTAGTAGAGTGTTAAAAGTTGTAAATTATTTAGGAAGGCTTACTTATAAACATAAATGAGTATTTAATTAGAAAAGAAAGATTTATGAATAAAATTTCCTTTCTGCATTTTTCCACTCATCTTTTGATGAAGTACTCTAGTACAGAAGGAGTAATTAGTTGTAGATAGGAATGATTTATCCATGGTTAAAACTAACTCAAATTGCTTCAATTTTGGAAGCTTTTATTACTATTTGTGCTTTTTACAATATTAATTCTATTTCTAGGACTTATTCATTTTTTTGATAAAAATCTCTAAGAATTCTTTATTTAGAAAACATCTTCATAAGTTTTCCTATCATACAATCAATAAACTGTATAGGGTTAAATTTAATATTAATTACTGTAATATAATCTATTTATTTACATTAGTAAAGATAAACTATCTTTCCTTAATTAAAACCTTAATCATAAATATAATACTTTTCACATAATACAATGCAGGTATTTAAAAGCTAGTAAACCAAACAATCTGTATAATACCATTATTTTTTTATGGTACACTGTTCCTTAAAAACCCAACTATAAAGAAATAAGTTAACTATTTAACTTAATACCAAAACCTAAGATAATATTTTACAATTTTTTTTATACAAACAAGAATCTTAACAACGTCTCTAATGGCTTTACCCAGTTCTTATCCATAGAATAAATTGCAACATAAATAATCATTTAACAGAAAACTCTTCACAAATTTTAACACAATGCAATCAAAATTACCAGAGTTAACCCATATTTACACTCAGGCCATAATGTCTCTCAGTTTTAAAAGAAATGATTATAAAAACAGAGTTTTAATTTAATTAAAGCATTTAAGAAACATATTCACCACTTGGACTAAAATACCGAAAATATGAGTGGATTTCTTAACCTCAAAATAATTGCAATGACTGCGCAAAGGGATAAGTAAATTCATTATAACTTAAAAATAGTTTAAACAAACATTTATAGAAATGCTAGAACAATATCCTTTACCCAAAGGCATGTATACAAGAGTTGTAGCTCTGGGGTCAAACCCTAAGGGTTATCACCGAAATGGCCTTACATCCTTCCCCATTTTCTTTCCAAAACCAAACAAAACAACAACTACCACAAACAAATCTGAATACAACTGTAACACGCAACCAGAACCAGTGGTATCATTGTAGACACATTCAAGAACAAGGGCACCTCAGGGTTGGGATCGGGGCTTACCAAGCCCATCATGCTCCTACCCATCAGCTGCAGAGGAGTCACATTAACCCTTGTTGTGCACTGGCTTGTATATTCACCTATCAACACACAAACACAACAACTTAGAACTGTTTTAGTTTTAGCTTAAACATAACAAAGTAAAAATGCATAAAGAACTTGTTATTACTTAACAGAGTGTTAAAATTCCACGGCTGAGCTGGAAGAACACGACAATGGAGGAGAATCAGAGCATACAGTCTACAAATGACACGACTGAGCGGGAAGAAAACATTGATGGCAGAGAACCAGAACTAGAGTTTGTTATTTCTTACTTCCACGGCTAAGACGATAACAAAATTCTCCACAAATCCTCGTGAAGGTCGATAGTCTGTCGGTCGTTTCCTCCGCCCAAAACGATTTACAAGGTTCATACAAAATGGGTTTTAGGCATTATATTGTTTAGGGTTTATGCCAAGCCCTTTGTTTGAATTGAGATGATAACACGTGGAAACCACTAACGTGGATATTTTTCACACAAATAATATAGTTTTAACCAAGCAACGAATTACCTTGGAAAATCATACATTGTTTATATATTAAGAGTTATACCAACCATTTTTGCATAATGAAAATTAGAGTTAGACTATAACTATTATTTTATGCATGATTAAGATTATATATAGGTTGTATGGTTATATGTCTAGGATAGGTTTGTTTCATTTGAAGTTAGTAGTTAACTGCTCAATGAAAATAGTAATGAACATTTAAAGACTTAGGATAGTTCTAGGTTTAATATAGTAATAATTCATAGTTATAAACCAATTGAAATGTATTCAAGCTTTGGTAATACAATTTGCTAAACAAAACTTGGTTTATAACTATATACCATCATTCATATAATTTATATGATATAACCAACAATCACTGGATCAACCCAAAATATTACCTAGGTAAAATATTCTTGGCGAGAAGCCTAGGAATTCTTACACATCAATAATCTAGATAGTAAATAGTTTTCCTTACTAGTTAATCTTCGGAGCCTTGAACACATGCATCTTAAACTTGGAAGTAAATCCTTACCTATTAATTTTCTGTACAAGCATCGGATCTGCGTTAGATTTGAGAAAGATAAGTAAGCCTCGGGCTAACCTTAGTCCCCCTTTCAATAAGAGAAGAAATTAACTATTAGCATCATACAAAATTCATACCAATAAACCAATGCCCGAAAATACAATCAAATATTTTGACTCATTTATTATCGACATTCAAGACGGAAAAATAAACATAGATTTAGTAAGAATACTAATATGTAAGATAGTGAGTAAGATTCACTAGACTCTTAGTTATGGCTAAATCAAAGAGGTATTTAACTTCTGAATGTATCGTTAATGTATCAATTTTCTAATCTATCTGTTATCTATACTAATGTTAACTATTAAATTAGTATTTTCTTGTTATGATTTAGCATCTAATATCACCTAGAAAATTTTTAATTTTTTTGTGAAATCTTGGGGATGTTACATATGCATTAGATGCAAAGGGTATGAGAGTTGAATTTTTTGATGGCCAAGTTCTGATGTGGCCCAAAGGGAATATAATAGATGATGCAAAAGTGATTGGAGAAGAAGAGGTAGGATTGTACAAGCTAAAGGGACAACTTGAATAAGCACTGATTCACGAGTCAATTAAACCAAGTGAACTGTGGCACATAAGGCCTAAACATGTGTACTACATAGAACTATAGATGGAAAGCTATGTAGTTGGTAGAATACCAGAGTTCCAGACAAAGCATGAAGGAATTTGCAAAGGATGTGCACAAGCAAAGAATGCAAAATGACATTTCTTAGTAGTGAGAGAAAATCCAAAGGAATACTGGAGATAGTACACTCGGATGTATGTAGACCCATGTCTTCTATCTCATTAAGCAGGTATGTGTACTATGTTTCCTTTATAGATGATTTCTCACGTAAGACCTGGATATATTTTAAGAAAGGGAAAAGTAAAGTTTTTAGTAAGTTTAAGGAATATAAAGCCTTGGTTGAGAACCAAACCGGTAGGAATAACAAGACTTTACAATCAGATAATGGCATAGAATTCACCTTGGAAGAATTCAAGGAACTTTGCAGAGAGTCCAGGATTAAGAGGGAGTTAAGCACTATGCACAATCCTTAATGGAATGGGGTTGCAGAACAAAAGAATTGAACCAAAATGGAAACAGCAAGAAAAATGCTACATGACTAGGTTCTTCCTATGCACATTTGGGCAGAGGAAACAAGGAAAAATTTCTATGTACAAAACCATACTCCTCATTGAGTACTTGACAACAAGACTCTAGAAGAGTATTTCTTAGGAGAGAAACCAAAAATCATCCATTTGAGAATATCTGGATACTCGATATACATACATATCCCAAAGGAGAAAAAGACCAAGCTTGATCCTTCTGGGAGGAAGGGTATATTCGTAGGATACAATGATACATCAAAGGCCTACCAAATATTACTTCCTGGGATTCAAGAAGATTGACATCAATAGAGATGTAACCTTTGATGAAGACTCAACATAGTTCAGATCCAGGAGGAAACCTATTCAAGAGGATGAGGAACTTGAAGAAATGATAACTATGGAATTTGGAGAAGCAATTCCAGAATAACATGAAGATCATGACATGGCTGAACCAAAAGAGTAGATAGAGACAATCCTTGAGAAGGACTCCCAAAAGATAAAACCAACATGGGAATGAGAGCTCATATGAGAAGTAGAAAGGTATGGCGCACCAAAGGGAATACATAGAGAAAGAAAAAGGGAAAATACTTACAATAGCTATGTGGCCCTTCTATGTGACATAATTGACAGAGAACCTTCCACCTATGAAGAGGCTACATAAAAGAAAGAATGTAAGGATGCTAATATCGAGTGGATATAGTGGATTATGGGCTCAAGTATGATGCAAATCAGAATATTAACCTATAGAGTTATGTTGATTCAAATTAGGTAGGTAGCGCCACTGACAGGAACAACACTTTAGGTTGCTTCTTTAGTTTGGGATCTGGCATGATCTATTGGTTCACCAAGAAACAATCATGCATCGCACTGAGTAAATCCAAGGAAGAGTATGTTTTCGCTTGCTTTGCTAGTTACAAGGGAGTGTGGCTATGAAATCTATTGCTCGACTTGTTTGATATCTACTTGGATGTGACTTGTATCATTTGCGACAATCAGAGTTTCATGAAGTCATTTGAAAAACTTGTGTTCCATGACAATTCAAAGCATGTCAAGATAAATTTCCACTATATCAGGGACATGGTGTAGAGAGGAGAATTGAAGCTCTAGTATGTGGAAACGGACGAGCAAATAGCCAATGTGTTGACCAAGCCTCTGGCCAGAGTGAAGTTCGAGTAATTCAAAGAAGACTTGGTGTGATCTAGAACAAGACCACTCAGAAGAGGGATTGATGTGTTCTAGCATAGCTAGAGAGACATGTTACTTGAGAGTAAAATCCTGGCAAATATCATAGATTGCTCAGACGTAATCAGTCCTGTAGGTTGACCTTGGATGTAATGAGTTATGGTGAAGCTTGTAGGTTATCCTTGGATGTAATCAGTCTTGATATGTTTCTATGCTAGAAATAGAGGATGCATAATATGTCACATGGGAAATGAGATAGGTTTTCCAAGCGGGAAAAATTTCGGTGAAGCAGGATGCTCATACGTTATCAGTCATGTAGGTTGTCCTCGGATGGAATCAATCCTGGAAAAGCTCACAGGTTATACTTGGATGTAATGAGTACCGAGACAGGTTATTCGAGTGTAAATGTGACCCCTGGTGTGGTACACAGGTTACTTAAATGTAATAAGTACTGTGGGTTTTCTGAGTGTAAAAAGAGTCCTGGCATGGTACACATGTTACTCATATGTAATACGCCCCAAAGGTTGTATAAACAGAAAAGATCCTGGACGCGGGTTGTTTAGATGTAATAAGTCCTTGAAGTTGATCTAGAACATAAAAGTCATGATGTAGTAGGTTGTTTGGTCATAATCAGTCTTTACATATATATCTATATATGTGTGTGTTCCCATGTTGATATGATAAGTTCATGAAGTACGTGAGGTGCACCTAGGAGGTTCTCCTTTACTAGTAGAACAGAGGTTGACCATGGATGCTCTATGTGCTCTGTTTTGTTTTTTTGTAGGAAAAAAGAGATGATCTTGATACAATGAGATAAAGGTAGAAGACAGACATTATTTCCATGGCAATGTAAAGAAGTTCATGGCTAGTCCCTACATGATGGATTACTCGAGATGTGATGAAGGCCTAGATGAGGAGTAGGACTACACCCATCATGAAAAAGGGATGTCTCTATAGAAACATATGATGAAAGATAGTACCATTTGATGATCGATAAGAATATGATGATGGAAACAACTATGATGATGACTCCGCGATGGACACTTGGCCAGATGTGTTGATGACTATGAAAGAGATATAATACCTTCCTAGTTAGGAGGGAGTGTTGATGTATTTGTAACTTCAGAAGATATTCTAATGTATATTATCATTGTATGTTGTTGTACCCCCAATGGAGATGTGTTTTCCTCTTTGTGGGATGTCTTTATTGTGTCTAAACCTTGAGGTAAAACCTCTATTGTAAGTTGGGGCAATAGTCCCCAGTGTGACATCATGTAATTTGTATTTGGAGCATATATGGGAGAAGTTGGCCTTGTTAGGGAGATAGGCCATCCCAGTCATGTAAAAGGTTAGCCACTTGATTAGTATAAATAGGGAGGTTCTCTCCCTCATTTATACACACACACTCACTCAATTTTGCATGAGAGAGAAAGAATGGAGGAGAGATAGATATCTGCTGAATACTTCTTATTAATGGGATTGATCATCTTATGAAATGGTCTTTGTGACTGTACTATTCTGCTGAAGTTTGCGGGGTTTTATCCTTTATGGTTTCCCCAATGAAAATATTTGTGTCTTTTGTATCTGTTATATCTTATGCATCTTGTTGTACTTGTTATTATTTCAGAAAAAATATCATAATTAAGATAACAAGATCTAGAAAAACTAACACACTGTCACATGGACTACCCATTACCATGTGATTAAGTTCAGTTATCACATGAGCTATTTTTTTTTCAAATACCACAGTGCAGTTATCACATGAGCTATTTTCAATTTTCTTTTATAATTGTTAATTATGAATTTTGAATGACGCCCATTAAATCAATCTCAACAGTACACTTACCTCATTCTAGTTTAAGACGAAAAAAAATAGATGGTAGTCCATCCCAAAATTCTAATATATATACGCCTTTCGACATAATTAACCTTTCATGCTCCAGTGGTATTAGAGTTGTTTCCTTGGATCATCCTGTGGATATAAATCTCTTAATGAATATATTTGTATGCCATGTCATACTATGAGGATGGCTATGATGAGCAGTCTGAAGAATACTGCAGAAGATATGAAGAATAAGAAATCCTCTATGTTGATGGATGCCTACCAAAACATGAATATGGTGAAGACTATTGGAAATCAAATGGGGAAGATATTATATCTGATTCTCCAATTGTTAAGAAAAACTTTATTGAGATTATTGAGGCACGTGAGAACATGTCTCACTGCTACAAGGACTATCTAGCTTTGGGTAGGAATATTTGTGCAAAACTTTATTTTGGAGATTATATTTCTTTCAAGTATGGATTCTAGCCCAAGCATGATTATGATCATTCTTTCAAGAGAAGAAGCTATCCACAGAGAACCAAGTTGTTCCACCTCTCTGAGAAAAGACGAGGAGGAAGGAACCAAAGGTGAAGATTCCCCCAAACCATCTGCATGTTCAAGATTTAAGAGTTTGTTCGGTTTTCCTTCAAACAGAGATTCTAAAGATTATGAAATGAGTACCACTAAAGATGAAAAAGTATCAAGTTTCTTGGAAGAGAATCGAAATCAAGTGGAGACAGAGATATAGGAGGTGAAGTGCAAATCACCACAAGGTGGTTGCATAAGAGAAGAAGTTGAAGAGGAATGCACTTCAAGTTTCTTGATGGGTGATCTTCGGATCACTGCTCAAGGTTTTGGCTCATGTATGGGTGGTGAGACATATTTTGGATCAGATCCAAAAGAGGTACACAAATAATATTTACAATCACCTACTGAGCCATAGAATGAAGAAGAAAACAAGGCTACAACTCTCAAGTGTGAACGAAAATATTTGACAGAGGAGCAGGACACCAAAGTATATGTACAAAAAGAGGATAACTTGAATAACATGAATGATTAAAGTTGTAATTTTTGCAGCATCCATGTAGAATGGAAACCATCTGATCCATGGGAGGATGGAAAGACTTCACTTGCCTCTGAGGACTGCAAGATGAAGAACAATGGCGTGGGAGATGAATCTACTCCTGGTTTACCTGTAAATGAACCCAAAATCAATAGAGAGGAGGGTGATACTACCAATGATGATAAGGTATATTTTGGATCAGGTCCAAAAGATGAAAAAAATATCTGAAGTCATTATTTGAACTTCCTATTGAAGTGGAAGACAAGCCCCCACCAGCTGGGTATGAACTAGGAAAACTGAAGGAGAAAAATATGATGCAGAGAGATGAGCACAGTTCAGAATTTTGGACTCATTTTCAGCATGATGAAGCTGAAATGACAGGGCATGAGATGCTCTATAATTTATGTCCACATCACATGTCATTACAACCTTTAGAGATACCCTCCACTGCACATCATGGAAGTGATTTTGCAAAAAATTCAAAGGATGACTTGTATGCAGAGAATGCATTTTGTGTTGTGGATCCATGCCACAGGAAAATTGGTCCTGGATGTTATCTATTAGAAGAAGAAACCTTGGGGGAGGATCTTCTTTGTGAGCCACATAATTTGAGTGGATCACTAAAGGAGGACAGAAATAATCTTATGGAAGCCATGAAAAACTTTGTGGACATCAATTCCTTGGTTGAAAGATATTATTGGAAAGATTCTAGTGGAGAGATGGAACGAGAAGCCTTTATGGAGGAGTGCATAGCATTGAAAGAATACATGGACAAGATGAAGGAAAACTATATGAACTTACAGTCTGATAGAGATCATGTCCTCATGATGGCTGAGATGTACCATAGGGCACTCAAGAAGGAAGAAGAAGAATATGATAAGCTCACTCATGAGTTGGAGATCACTAGTAACTCATTGAAGAGAAAATAAAGATCCCTTCAAGAGTCAAAGTTATAGACCTATCAACTTCAAAAGGAGTTGAGAATGTCACATCGTTCATGTTGCATGGAAGGAAATGTTTTGGGCATAGTGAAGGAATTTCCGGTGGAGGATGGGCATGAGAAAATTTTAGATCTGCAAGTATTGGTGAAGGAAAATACCATAGAATATATTGATCAGTCACTTGTCTCATTTCATAAGTACCCTTAGGAGGATATACCATTTAGATCTGCAATAACATACACTTCTTTTTTCAAATATTGGATAAGTGAGTACATAGTGGAAATTGAGGCCCAAGGTTGCACAAGCCTAGCTTGTGAATGAAAAGAATGTCTCTTGAGGCATGCTATGGAAGAAGGACCCCATGAGCTTCCTATGTGGAAAAGGAACTTTTACCTTAGAATATGTGCCTGATTACATCCCATGAAAATCAGAAAATCAAAGTGCTTATCCTTGTATTGATTGGTTGGATAGAGGAATCACTGAAGGGGAAAATATGGAAGGTAAAATTTTTATGTCTTGTTGCAAGGAAATTGTTTTTAATATTGCTGATGTCTCTATGATTTACAAGCAGCAGAAAAGGCATGTGTGTGCAGCCACTTTTGACAAGAAGGCATCAGATTTACACTTACCTTCAATGTGTGGGTCAATTGATGGAGTTTTGCACCCTTGGATCAATGGCAGAGAGTATATCCATTGGATGAAGAGGGGAGCACCTGTTGAGTTCCATAGAGACCATGATACCTCATTATTTGAGGGAAACATGAACACAATTGATTTTGATACAACTTACTCTCTTTTGGAGCAGAATTTTAGGACATGGGATCCTCACCCTTGTCACTTGATTTTCATGGATAAAACACTTGTTCCTTTTGTGCATTGGTCATATGAGAACTTTTCAGTTGGAATGGAAAGATTGGTGGAATTGTGGCCTCACTTTTCAGAGGAATATTTGGGGATGTATAGTCTTTCTTTCATTCATCCCTATATTGGAGAGTTGCATATCTTGATTGAGGGGCTCTCAAATCTTTAGTTTTGCATTGGAAATGATGATTTTCCAATATGGTGGTATGATGTTTTCATGTTTCCCAACATTTCATATGATGCTATTTTTTTCTTGTTACTAATGTTTAGGGAGATGTAGCATGAATAGTGGGATCTAGGCACTCTTTTGCTTAATAGATTTAGTTGGATGGTATTTCGATCCATGGGGGTGACATACACACAATGGGATCTTGGCATTGTTTATCCTTGGAGAAGTTGTTTGCATGTGGGCATGATGGAACAAGCCAACCCTCTTTTGCACCATTTCATCTATGTTTCCCTTAGTTTCAGTTTCCCACATATGGAACACCTCCTTGGATGGAATTATAGTTTACATAATAGTGGTATATTTGCATTTATGATATTCTTATGGGATCTTAGCACACTTTCCAATTTCTTCACTTGGATAGTAGGCATGTTTAGTTACAGATGCAGCAAATATTTTCTTGGAGAGAGGATTATGATCAGAGTAGTGCAACAAAAACATGATGGACCTTTTGGGATACTTTGCTTGAGGACAAGCAATATTGGGAAAGGAGGATTGTCATGTTCCCATTTTGATAGCAACATGAAGCAGATCAAACCCCATGGATCCTAGTGACCAGGGTATTTTGTAAGGATTCTAATAGTATAGTAAATTATAGTGCTCTAGGCGATTGTCCTGGATTGAAAAACATGTTTATAGATAGGTAGGAGAATATTAAATATGAAGCATAAAATTAACACTGAAATGTATCATAATTTTGGTGAATATTATGATAAAAAAAAATATTTAATGTAAATATAGGGATATTAGACACCAAATAGCAAATTTATTTTTTGAAAAAAACCCAAAAAATAGCCAACTGGCTAAGTTTCACCACTAAAAATTACTAGTGACATATTTAATTAAATAATTAATGAGGAGTTAAGATGAGGCAAGTAATTAATTAGGAGCGTGCATTTAAATTTATCCATAGTAGCTACCAACTTGGAATAAATAATTATGGAGCATTTAATAGTATTGGTGCAATTAATATTTTTATTTGTTATGCTCAATAAATGGAGAAATTGGCCCACCAATTCGAATTAGTGGATAAGGTTGGAGGAATTACTTGGAGTAGAAGTCAAGTAAGCACTAGAGTCAAAAAAATGATGCCAAAAATAAGAAAAGAGGAATATTTCAGAAAAAGCAGCATAAATCCCGAAAGCATGATAAAACAGGAAAAGTAGGAAAGTATGAAAAGAAGGAAAGTTCAGAAAATAAGGAAAGTTGGAAAATTAGGAAAAAGAAATTAATCCAAAGCAAAGCAAAGCAAGGAAAGTATGTCCACTCATGGGTGACCTATTCTCATAGGTCACCAAGCCAAGTAACTTGCTCAACATGTCAACCTTAATTCTACAAAATAAGTATTCCAAATCCATTTCACATATTTTTCTAGATTGGTTGATGATTTGATTTATTGATGCTATATGACCATTATTTCCTGAGTGATGCCCCTTAGAGCCATGGGAGATGAGCCCTAGACCTTCCCTTCCCCTCTCTTTAAGTCATGTTCTCTTCTATTGCAGGTATGGAGCGATTGAGTTCATCCATTGAAGTAATATCAGAGATATTTTTCAGCTTCCATCACATTTAGTTCGAGCTCCAGTGAAGCCCATGTTTCATCCATGCTCTCATCCCTTCCCGGGTCATGCTTTGGGCCTCTTGCCTATCATTGTGAGTCTCTTGATGTAATGGTCAATGATTATTTTAATATATGATATATGAAACTAATAAATAATGTATTTATCTCTTTCAAGTAGAAATATCAATGTCCCTTAATTCTCTATACTCAGTTTTAGATGTAAAAGCTTAACTAGCATCAGAATGAGGGATTTCATCCTCCTACGACAATAATAACTGAGTATTTCCCATGAGAATGAGTTTGAATGGTATGATATGATGTAATATGATTTAATAGACTCTGAAAAATTAAATTATCAGGTATGATGCGTTTCTGTTCCAAAATTCAAGCTTATTTGCACACCCCTGCTAGATTAATAGCTAATTTTGACTAGTCTAGCCGTTATTTAATTTCAGAGAGTTATAATCACTGAAAGACATACCTATCCATCCATTACCCCTGGTCATATATTCTTGGAATTCGTACTAGGTTTTGGGATCCTCCATTGTGTAGGATTCCACCAGGCCAAAATTTCCTAAAAAGCCCACGTTCTTCCAAAACTACCAGGAACCTTTCAGATATGTTACAAAGTGTACAATTTTTTTTATTATGTTATCTGAAGGCTTGAAAAACCCCCTGCAAGTTTCCAAAATATTCTGGTTAAAAAAGACTGAACTACTCTTCCTAGTTTCACGGTTTGGCTGCCTAGAAGCGTGGAAGTAGGTTTCCGCATAGAGGATTCTTAAACCTAAGTGGCACCAGATATAAATGTGTTAGGCAAGAGAAAATTATCTTTCTGAAATATCTTTGGTTGCTTCCCACTTCCCACTCCCTTTGTCTGCAATTTATCCTAGTAAAATACCTTAATTTCCAAGTCAATAATTTACTAATTGCTTGCAAAAGTAATATAATAAATTTAATTTAAAATTAGAGGAAGATAATATTCTGATCTGTACATCAGATCAGGGATATTACAACTCAATTGTTGATTATTACAACATTTGTAAATCGCTTGTTCTATGCTAGTAAAATAAATAATGAATATGAAGCTATCTTCATATGAAGGAAATAATTGGAATAACATCATGTTACGCTGAACTTGTACCAACGCACCTTTAGGTGTACCCCATGAAGAGAGGGCCAAATTTTTCGATCAGGAGGGGTGTTATTGAGTGATGAAATTCATGGCGAAACCCTTTATTCCTCCTTTAAGGGTACTATGTCTTAATGGCATTGCTAACTTTCCTTTTAAAGAGGTTTTTAACCTTAGGATTGGTGTCTAGGACCCCTAAAGGTTGACTACTGGGTCTCATGGATCCATTCCCTTCTTGTGCACTCTAGTGGTGTCTTCTTCATCCATGAGTCATTAGTATTTAGTTGCGACCACTTCATGCACCCTCGCAACCCTTAATTCAGTGGGTCCTTTCTCTCCCTTGCCTTCTTTCCTCAAAGGAAGACATTCTCCATGCCAATTTGTTTTCATTCTTTGAGGAGGGAGTTGAGGGTTTTATAGTATTCTATGGGTTATATGGGGCATAACGCCCTCCCTCCAGCCCGCTACAGCCTTTTGTTCAGAGCGATTCGCTTATTTGAGCACGTTTTTGCACTTGGGGGTGCAAATACCCCAAGTAGCCTACCTTAGTTTAAATTTTATTATTATTTTATTTTAATTATAAGTTGACATTTAATAATTATGAATTTACTTGTTTTAAGGCATGTAGGCCTAGATAGGTGAGTGTGAGATCATATAAGAAGATCTCCTCACTTTCATTTTAAATCAGAAATTATGGGAAAGATCATTATGCACTTGTTTTACCCTTCTTAGGGTTTCTGTGGATGGTTGCACTCCTTGCGAGGAAGTTTTCTAGTTAATGCAAGTTATTTTCCTGGTAATTATTTTATGAATCTCTGCTTTTGGTGATGCTTCGATTTTTTGCATGAACAAAATTACAATTAGGTCAGAGTTCTTACCTTTTTGTTGGATGTTGGTGGATGTGCATGTCTGAGGTCTTAGTGGTAGCATTAGAGATGCACTTTTCCCTAGGATAGGTCACTGCATTCTTTCCTGTCACCTTAGCAACAATGACACGCCTTCCTGTGAGGGCTCCCTAGGGTTTCTCCTTATTTTTTCCAGGTTAGTTGCTTAACCTATGTCCCTTATTCACTAGGTTAGCGCTTTTCCTCAAAACACCTAGCTTAGGTAGGGCTTGTTCTAGGGTTTCCCTAGGTTTTCACACTTCATTCTCTCACAAAATCTAATCTAGGTTATCTCTTAGGGTTAGTCTAGCTCAGTTTTAAGTAGTTTTTAGAGTTATCCTATGGTTAGTTTCTTAGGATAGTTTAGAGTAATTTAGAGTTAGTTTAGGTTAGTTGATAGGTTAGAAAACTTATCTCTTCATGTTAGTTTTGATTAGACCTCATTACCTCCCCTCGCATCTTCCTAGAAGCTTCACAAAGGTAGGATAGACTGAGGTCGAAGGATAGGGAAGCAATGAGGGATTCCTTATATTTCTCTCTAAACACACACAACTCTAAACCAGCTACTACGGTATCCTCTTCTAAACCTTGATAATCTTCGTTGGTCATTCAACATGGAACCACTGCTACTAGCAGCAGTACCTCCCCATTTCTTTCATTCATGCTGATCTCCCCCATTTATCCTCATGGGCTCCCATCGCACCATCACTCAGGTCTTTCCTCAGTGTGAAGACCTAACCCTACTCCTCCTACCATCATCGTACTACCCTATCCCTCCATGCAGTTGGCAGTTGCTTTCTCCCCCCTTCACTAGTATCGCGACCCATACCAGCGTCCTACCTCTACATTTATCTTCATCCCCTCATTGTTGACTTCAATCCCTTTTCTCCAACTGTCTAGTCTCCGCAGGCTATCCCCATGACCTTCACAACCGTCCCTAGTGGCTACATTGCCAATCCATCCCATGTGTTCTTCCTCTCACCCTTTGTTGCATGTTTCCTTCACATTAGCCGTTGTAGGATTCCCTGCCAACACTTACCTTCCTCCCCATATCCATCACTGCATCATCATCATGGTTTCTTCCCTTTGTTAACGTCCTACATCTCCAGTGCTCCGTCAAAGCCTTCACTGGAGCATCCCCCAAGTCATCTCCTTTTCTTCTCTCTCCCGCACATCCTTGCTTCCTTCTTCCCCATCCACAACCTTTTTACATTCGCTGCACGCTAATCATTTCTTCCTCCTCCACGCAGCTAGCTACAACCTCCCTTCTACCTCACTCCCTTCTCACTGCTAACTTTACCCAAATACATCTCTCCCGACCTGCGACCAATCAACTGGGTTTAGTAATTTTTTTTCAATCTGATTTTCATATTTAATTAATGCATTAATATTTTATGTTGATATCGTGAATATTTATTGATTTGCATGTTTTATCAATAGTATTTTAATATATGCATCAAATTATATTTTCTCTAGTTTATTTGTTTAATTGCTTCTTATACTAGTCATTATTTTTCTATTAATGAATGCATATAATTAACCTCTTTAATCTTGGTTACAATAATATGATTGATTCATAGATTTCAAACATCTTTTGTTCACTACCTTGGATTGTGATGCTTATACTTCATCATCGATATTAAGAGTGAATCCACTTGTTCGTATTTCCTTTCCAGAATCCATTGAGAACTAGTCTATAATAACCTACGAGAGAAGTATATTTTTGTGTCTAGCATGTCTTCTCTAGGGACCAATAGGGATCTCCCCTAGGAAATCATGACTTCCAAAGAAGTTCTAGATAAGTGAATAAGGTGATAGTGGTCAATCCTCTTTCATATGCTTACCGGTGGAAATACTGCCATTTCAACAGGTAACATTTTAGTGTCATTGATGGGGACCATTTCAAAATTTGAAGCGGTTGATCTTGAGTTATTCGCACCTTGGAAGTAACGACATCTGGTAAGAAAGAATTGAGATAATTCTTTGTGGGTATTTTGAAAATATTATTGAAGAGTAATCTTGCAGATCTTACCTGATGACTCCACAAAGAAATCCCGACAAGGCTCGACACTTTGGTAAGCCTTGAAGTCCTAATTATATATCATTTCTTACTTTTTTTTAAAGGACTAACCTGCAAACTTACCTGGAGATTCCACAAATAACTCAACCCGTCCCATATATCAGGTACGCCCTTTTTTATTTAGTACTTTGGAGATATTTACTTAACTAACCTGGAATGTTTCTCCTGGCGACTCCAATCGAAGAAAAACAAAAGAAGTACTCTATAAAAAAAGGGAAGCCTGACAAGATGGAATATAGTTATGAATTGTGGATGGACATTATGTACTTCTCATGCATTCTAGGTTTCCCACACAAGTACACCATTAAATATGGCAGGAAGACATTTTTCCCATTGTTCCAGCAATATCAGAACCATGTAGCATCCCATGTGCACACATTCGTGTTCATTCAGGAAAGTAACATCGTGCATGAAAACATCAGGATGAGGCTATTTCTACTATCTCTTCACCTTGAATTCAAGTTATCTGTCAGAAATTGGTATGAGGGTTTTCCTCAAAAAATATTTTCTTCACTCGGGAAGTTCACTAATGGATTCAGCAGGGATTGGTATTATGGTATCAATGAACAATAGATAAATGCCATGATCGACAAAATATGGGAAGAAACCCTGGGAAAAATCCATAATCAAGAGGATGAAAGAGAAGGAACCAAAGATGATAGTCCATTCAAGTTTGAAGATCCTGATAATCCGACTGCTAAAGAAATGGAAATTTGTTTTGCTCCTCTTGATCTATCAGCTTTCCTAGGTTAATCAAATGAGTTTCTCGAGGTATTATGGTATTACTTCAAGGGTCACCATGATAATGTCTTGCATCATTTGGAATGGTTTATGAATATGGCTTCAAAATATGGTATTAAAGAAGAAGAATATGTTTACATGCGATCATTTTTTCTTCACCTGGGAGGAAAGGATCTCGCTTGGTTCGTGGGCCTAGATAAAGGAACGATATCAACATTTACAAAATTGGTGGAAATGTTCTGTAACCACTGGGATTCAGGGAGCCATGATGAATGGATACCTCATGTCAAGCATGTGAAGGACTTGTTCAATAAAGAATCCCAAAACAAATATAAGTTTGAATCATCCATTGTTCGGGGTCTAATTGATGATAACTTGAGCACGATGGATGAATCTCCCCAAACAAACGAATATGATGATGGTCCCATATATGACGATTTGGAAGTCCTAACTGAGGAAGCTGAGGAACACAGAGATAGGATGATTCCTCCCATCCAACATACATAACATCCTTGTGACATACTAGATATCTGGGAACATAATAACACAAATTCTGAGGATGATGGTTACTGGATATTTATGGGTCCACCTCTCTATGATTCCTCGAGACTAGCTAGTTTTTTCTTCATACATTGCAGCTAGAAAGAGGATCTTGAAGAAGTTACTTAGGAAGAGCCAGAACTTGACACTATTTGGGACAAGGAACTCTTAGTCACCTCCAACAGGGATGTTGAAGACATAACTTATGAATACACTGTTGGAAGAGATATGATCATTCCTTCCCCTTATGAGGCTAATAACGAAGAATGTATCAACCCTTTTTCCACCATAATTGAAAATGAAACAACACCAAACTTTGCAGATAATTGTATATGTAGATGGGCCATTATGATGAAAAGTTCGATGACTTGGAACCTCATATCTATGATTATTATTACATGATGTCACTGTCATACTCATCCTGCAATAGGGGAGCATCTTGCATAGAGGAATATTTTGCATATATTCAACATATGATGAGCCTAGGTTATCACTTTCAACTATACCCCTTAAGAGGCATAGAAGAAGTTGTTCAGCCCGCTCTACCCTACCTCAACAAGCCCTTAATGATACATTTAAACAAGACCAAGGGATGTAGGTGGATAGGTATGAATTTCATCTCTCAGTTTCATAATATTCATTTTTTTATATTTTGATTTGAACCATGAAGGTATGGATCATATTGTTGACAATTTCAAAAGTTCAAGGATTATTGGGGTTACTAACATGATTATGGAAAGGATAAGTAATATACCTGTATGTACAAAGAAAATATTGAGTCAATGCAGGGACATGTTGTGGATCACATGTGAATATTTGCAAAGTCCAACTCCATGGATAGTCTCCCATGTTTAGGATTCATGGGCGCGTTCCAGGAAAAAGAATTCTGAAGATATCTATGACGGAAGTATCCCATACATAATTCCACTAAAAGAATGGATCGATAAAGCTTGTAAAAGTGATTCTTCTCCATGGAACCAGTTTCAAGTTCTCCAAGTTCTTAAGAAGGTCTAGTTTCCTACACTCATCAAGATACAGATCCTGGTACAAACTCAAAATATCATAAATGAGGTATTGTCTTGGACAAAGGTAAGATGACAAGTATGAATTGCTTACTTAAATGGTTACATTGGTGGTATGATTTCACTAACCTCTTTTGGATACCGGGTTTAAGTTAGGTTAGTTGCATTAGGCATATTTTTGTGCATTGGATTTGACATCTTATCATTATCTAGTTAGTTTTCATTGTTCTTAGTTTATTTCCCTCATTTTTCAAACAAGGCAGGACAAAAGTGTTTGCATCTAGATGATTTTAATATCTCAGGAATTTGATATGTGTGTAGTTCTATAGGTACCATCATATTCACAGGTTCTTGAGCACTACCAGGAAGAGCACTCATCCTGCAGTTGGAGCTAGTGTTATGTTGCACTTGTACCCAACACACCTTCAGGTGTACCCCAGGGAGAGAGGGACAAATGTTTTGAACAGGACGGGTGTTATGGAGAGATGACGATCATGGCTGGACCCTTTATTCCTCCTTTGAGGGTACTATGGATTAATGGAATTGCTGACTTCCCTTTTAAAGAGGTTTTTAACCTTAGGGTTGGTGTTTGGGGCCCCTAAAGGTTGACTACTGGGTCTCATGGCTCCATTCCCTTCTTGCATGCTCTAGTGGCCTCTACTTCAGCCATGAGACACTAGTATTCAGTCGAGACCACTTCACGCACTCTCCTTTCTCTTAAGTTAGTGGGTTCTTTCTCTCCCTGTCCTTCTTTCCTCATAGGAAGGAATCCTCCATGCCATGACGTTTCCATGATTTGAGGAGGGAATTGAGGGATTTATATTATTCTAGGGGTTATATGGGGCATAAATCTCTCCCTCCCTCCCACTTCGGCCTTTCGTTCAGAGTGATTCACTTATTTGAGCATGTTTTGGCACCCGGGGGTGCACTTATTTTGTTTTAATTTTAAGTTGAAATTTAATACTTATGAATTTACTTGTTTTAAGGAATGTAGGCCTGGATAAGTGAGTGTGAGATCATATAGATAGATCTCCTCACTTTCTTTTTAAATCAGAACTTGTGGGAAAAATCATTATGCACTTGTTTTACCCTTCTTAGGTTTATCTGGATGGATGCGCTCCTTGTGAGGAATTTTTCTAGATAATGCAAGCTATTTTTCAGGTAATTCTTTGGTGAATCTATGCTTTTGGTGATACTTTGATTTGTTGGATGAACACAAGCACAAGGAGGTCAGGCTTCATACCTTTTTGTTGGATGTTGGTGGATATGCATGTCTGAAGTCTTAGTGGTATCCTCAGAGTTGCACTTTTCCCTAGGATAGGTCACTACTTTCTTTCTTATTGCATTAGCAACAACGACACACATTCCTCTGAGGGTGCTCTAGGGTTTCTCCTTAGTTTTCCTAGGTTAGTTGCTTAACCTAGGACCCTTTTTCACTAGGTTAGCACTCCTCCTCATAAATCCTAGGTTAGGTAGGGCTTGTGCTAGGGTTTCCCTAGGTTTTCACACTTAATTCTCTCACAAAATCTAATCTAGGTTTAGTATAGCTCAGTTTTAAGTAGTTTTTCAGGTTATCCTAGGGTTATTTTCTTAGGATAGTTTAGAGTGATTTAGAGTTAGTTTAGGTCAGTTGATAGCTTAGTAAAATTATCTCTTCAGGTTATTTTTGGTTAGCCCTCGCTGGCTCCCCCCTCGTCTTCCTAGCAGCTTCGCTCCCATAGCCTTCGACCTTAGGATATCCTACCTTCGCGGGCCACCTACTCTCGCAGCTCCAAACACACGCAGCCATAAACCAACTGCTACGGTCTCCTCTTCTAAACCTCACTGATATTCATTTCTCATTCAACATGGAACTGTTGCTACTAGGAACGGTCGCTCCCCATTTCTTTCCTTTGCGCTGATCTCCCCCATTTCTCCTTGCCGGATCCCTTCGCACCATCATTGGGGTCTTTCATGAGTGTGTAACCCTAACCTCGCTCCTCCTACTATTATCATGCTTCGCCAGCCCTCCATGCATCTAGCAGATGCTTTCTCCCCCCTTCATTATCTTCGTAGCCCATTCCAGCATCCTCCGTCTACGTTGCTCGCCATCCCTTCCTCGCTACATTCTCTCCCTTTTCTCCCGCTATCTCCTCTCCACAGGATGTCCCCCTGACCTTTGCAACCGTCCCTGGTGGCTACGCTGCCCAAGCAGCCCACGTGTTCTCCCTCTCACCCTCCACTGCATGCTTCCTTCACCTTAGCCGCTCCAGCACTTCCCTTCCTCCCCGAAGCCATCACCCGCATCCTCCGTGGCTGCTTCCTTTTGCTAGCGGCCTACCTCTCCAGTGCACCCTCAACGCTTTCGTTGGAGCGTCCCCCAAGCAGTCTCATTTTCTTCTCTCCCACGTGCAGCCTTGCTGCCTTCTTCCCCATCAACCTTCTTACCTCCGCTTCCTGCTGATCATTTCTTCCTCCTCCATGCAGCTAGCTCCAACCTCCCTTCTACCTCACAACTCACGTTGCGAACTTTACCCAAATACATCTCTCTCCTACCTACGACCAATCAGCTGGGTTTAGTAATTTTTTTTACAAACTGATTTTCATGTTTATTTAATGCATTAATATTTTACGTTGATATCGTGAATATTTATTGATTTGCATGTTTTATCAACAGTATTTTGATATATGAATCAACTTATATTTTCTTTAATTTATTTATGTAATTAATTCTTATATTAGTTATTTTTTTGTTATTAATGAGTGCATATAATTAACCTCTTTAATCTCGGTTACAATAATACGATTGATGCATAGATTTCAAACATATTTTGTTCACTACCTTGGATTGTGATGCTTATACTTTGTCATCGCGATTAAGAGTGACTGCAGTGGTCACATTTCTTCTCTAGATTCCATTAGGCACTGGTCTATAATAACCTACGAGAGAAGTATCTTTTTTTCTCTATAATAACCTACGAGAGAAGTATCTTTTTTTCTCTAGCGTCTTTTGTAGGGACCAATAGGGCTCTCCCCTAGGAATTCACGACTTCCAAAGAAGATATGGATAAGTGACTAAGGTGACAGTAGTCACCCCTCCTTCATATGCTTACCGGTGGCAAGACTTCCATTTCAACTAGTAACACATCATATGTGGAATTTTGGAAATGCATTGACATCGACTTCAATGTTATAAGTTTGATACCACATAGCAATATATTATGGAATTAATATTGTATTGTTGATATGAATTGGAAAGAAAAGGGTTACAAAGATATACTGATAATACATATGAATATAATTTATGACCATTGAACCCAAAGGCCTGTGTGTATCCAAATTGGTGATACACACATATTGGCTCGAAATCACGAGGTAATGTATGCAAAAGATAAAGTGCAGCCTATGGTTTCATACTTCAGTCTTAAATTGAGATGGAAACACTACTATTAGACATTATTGGAATGCGAGTGGAAATTTTAGTGCGTTTATGGTCTTAATTTCATCATCTGTCAGTGTACTAGGGGCATATGCGATGACATGGTCTTGGCATCTCTAAGTAATTTTTTTATGTTGATAGAGGTCAGGTAATAGGTGATGGATTGTTTTTTCTTCACCTATTATATGAGCAATCATTGTTTCTTCCATTGTTTCTTCTGATAGTCGGTATTATTTTATATATCCTGACATGGAGTTAAGCTCATGGCAAGAACCATAAGCTTAGTACCAACCATGTATAAAATAGTCGGAATTACCCCTCGATGTAGTGTCTTTTTCGTTTTATTCTCACGGGATAGGGTTCTTGATTTATCCCTATTTTTATGGTATAATTTTGCCTACCGAATTTGGTACCCTTGATGATTCTCTCTTAGTTTATTAGTCAGAGCTTTTTTTTTTCTTACTTGAGCTAGGGATTCCACCTCCTGCACCTTTGGCCATAGTGATACTTGTGAATTTTTATTGGGTTTGGTTATGATTTTATCATATCCTCTGGAGCGTTCTCTGTTTCGAAGAAATTTTTGTATGGCTTTGAGTGGACCACAACAGGCATTATGAGACCAAAAATCAAATCCATTCTCAAATATGCTAGATAAATTAAAGAATCTAACAACTAAGGGATAGAGTCTGTACCTCAATCGAATTTTTGAAGAATACCACCGATGAGATCACAATCAAATGCTTGTTCCCTACAATTTTCCCTGAACAACAAATATCCAAGCATATGAAATATATTAAATGTTAGCATTCAAACTAGCATAATCCATTTAAACATGTATTAAGAAAATATACCTATCTCTACAACAAAACTGTGTGATTAGCGTCTCTTTTAGATTCCTTTTTTAGCATCCACTATCACTTTTAGTGTATTTTTCATCATGTTTTTGGAAAAAATGGATGATTTTCCACAAGATGACACTTTTAATGGCGTTATTTGCATCCCTTTTTAAAAGTTGGCAATATTTTGGACGCTAATTAGCATCCCAATTAACGTCCCATTTGGCATCCCAATTATCATTCCAATTAGTGTCCAAAAAACATCCAATATAACACCCATAATTGCCTCCAAAAAAATGTCTTGAATAGCACCAATCATAGCACCATATATTGATCCAGGGTTAGCGATAGGAATTGTACCATGAATTTCAGCAGAAAAAAACATTTGACATAGGGCCAAGTATAGAGCCATGAATTGCGCCTAGAAAACATCCAACATAGCGCCAGGTATAGAGCTAGGTATAGTGCTTGGAATAATGCCAGAAATTCCAAAAGGAATCATGCTAGGAATTACACTAGGTTTAGAACTAGGAAATGTGTTTGGAAAACTTCCAACATAACATCATATATAGTGCCAGCATTAGGACAAAAATTTGTGCTAGGAAAATAGCTAGGAATTTTAGAAGGAATTGTGTTAGGATTTGTTAAAGAAATGTAACTGTGGGAGACATTCTATTTTGTACTATTATTGTTATTACCAATTCCAGATATTTTGTTCCTTCAATTAGGGATGTCATTGATGTAATTGGTCATTTAAGTCTTGATTTAAAACCTCTGTTTGAAGTCGGGTTAGCAGTACCCATAAACGTATTATTAAAATGTATTTTTGAGTATTCCAAGGTAATTCGACCCTGTAACCAAGGAGAATTCGGCCCTGTTGGATTATTGGGCATCTCAGCTAATGAGTATAAATATGAGATGCACCTCCCTCATTTGGACAAGCAACATAACTCAGCAGTTGCGCTAGAGAGAGAAAGAGTAGTCCATCTGGGAGAGAGGAGGAATACCAACATTATTCTTGGGGTCTTATAAGTCTTACTCTTTGGACCTTACACTGTACTTGGTTGAAGTCTATATCTAAGAGGTTTTGGTGGTTTTATTCCCCATGAGGATTTCCTAGTATTATATTTGTGTTATTTTGTATGGTTGTGCTTGTATTTCTTTCAGTGATCCTTTTGTATATGGTTATGATTTTATGATGCTAAATGTTATTAGATATTGTATAACTATTGAATTATTAATATGGTATCAGAGACACCCTGAAATAAGTACTTGTGAAGTTGAAACAATGCTACAACTACAACTACTGAAGATTAGGGTTTCATGCATAAGAACCCTAGAAGACAAAAACTAGTCATGTTTAGACTTTCGCTATAACTCGAGATGGGAGAAGGTTCAGGAGATAAAACTTTGACAAGCCAAAGATGAAATGTTATTATATCTTGTGTGCAATCTTCAGTTTGATATTTTCTATAATTCAGGAGATACGATTCCTCCAAATCAAGTTTCCATCCTCCTCCATAATACAATCATAAATAGGTGACCTAGGGAGAATTTCTATATCTCAGGCTAGGAAGGTCCAAATGAAATTTTGAAAGATGATACAGATATAGCATGGACTATAGTTTTTATGGTCCAAGTTTTAGACCCAAGAGGTTAAAAATATTCTCTATTAGATGTGCTGGCTAATCCAAGTTTCCGCCATAAGGCACTTTCTTTAGATTGACACGTGGAAATCCGTACAAGTTCGCTATGCTAAACAGACCTTAAATAAGTCACCTTGGGAAAATTCATGTAAGTACCACTTGGAGAATCCAATTATTCTCTAGCCTGTGGGTTTGGAAATAATACAGATCATTATATCTCAGGACGAAGTTTCATACCTAGAGGAGCAGGAATTTTGGAGATGCATCAGAATGATCAATATTAGACAATTATGTAGAAGAAATTGGAGAAAACTAGGGCTTCATGTCTAGGAACCTCCCTCCATAGATTAGTTGAAAAAAGGGATACTATCAAACTTTACTTAGGATGGTGCATATGTCTATGGAAGATTTTTCCTAGTTTATGTATTTTCAATTTTTTGACCTAACACTACTGCGGGGAAAACTAGGGCATGAGATATTTTGCAGTTTTTTTAACAGTTTTGGGAAAATGAGTATGCTGCTAAGCTCTCCTTGAGGAGGTGCATATTTATATCCAATCAGATATGAAATACACCTGTTGAAAAATTAGGGTTTCTCTGTCAAACCCTAGGTCCACTAGAAGCAGTCTTCCAAAAAATATTTCAAGAAAGCATCAAGTTGAAGCAATCTCATTGGCAAGTTCTATCCTCTCTATTTCCACGTGAGATTCTCATTCTTATAATGATGGAAAATAGTACCAATATTGAGGAAAATATTAAAAGGATTTGAGAACCTCTAAACATGGAAGTATATAGTGCTTCTCAAACCTTAATAAGCATGACCTGAAGAACTATGGCAAAGAAGAAGCTACATATCTGGAGGGAGATGAAGACATAGTACAAGAAGGACTTAGTCAAATCCAAGAGGATTATTTCCGTCTCCATTGGATATCACTTGTATCATCCTTGCAGACTCCCAAGGAGATACAATGACCAGCTTGTATGAAGGAAATAATATCAACAGGTAGATGACCTTGAGAAATTAACTCAAGAATGTGAAGATGCAAATGTCAAAAATCATTCAATATTCTAAAATATCTCTCAAATCAAGAATTAACTAGAATCCATTGAAGAGAATGTCAAAGAAACGAAAGTGGAGATTAAAACCTTGAATGGGATCCCAAGTTCATGGGATTCATTCATTCAAGGAATTTGTGCAAGAAGGAAGTTGATATCTTTCAACAACCTATGTGAATAATGCACATAAGAATAATCTCGACTCATAATAAAAGAGGAGAATATGAGAGAAACTAAAGATCAAGCTCTCACAATTTACTCCAGAAGAAATCATAGAAAGAAGGAGGACCATCTAAAAAATAGAAGACAAAAGGAATTCAGAAGAGATCCATCCAAACATTTGATGCTACACTTGTGATGAGAAGGGACACTATTCCAGATATTGTCCCTGGAATAAAGACTCCATCAACAAGAAGTAAAACAATAAAATACATCATTCTCTCACTGTTGAAGATGATGAACCAACTAATAAAATATTCACAAAAGGAATATTCCTCAAGTAATGAGGAATATGAATTATACTAGTGAAGAAGGATTGCAGTTAGTGACACTCAGAACCAATACATAGGTTCCCAGAATTAGATGATAAAGTAGAAAGCCCCAATTATTCTTGCAAGGACATAAGGATCAAGAAGGAGTCCACCCATAAAACAAACAAAGATAGGTTCCTAGAATTAGATGATGAAGTAGAAGGCTCTAGCTATTCTTCCAAGGACCTAAGTATCAAGAAGGAGTCCAGCCACCAAACAAATAAAGATAGGTTCCCAGAATTAGATGATGAAGTAGAAGGCTCCAGTTTGACAAGACTTCCAATGAAAATAAGAGGCCTCAGATACACTCCAGTTATGTGGCATTGTTGAGTGACATCATTGATGCAAATCCTTCTAGCTATGAAGAAGTATCCAAGGATAAATGGTACTAGTTGATTATGGGGAATGTTGTCGAGGATATGGTTCCAAGACCTGAAGGGAACCCCATAGTGTATTCCATACATATCTACAAGATCATTTATGCAACAGATGGAAACATCAAGGGATACAAAGCAAGGTACATGGTTTCTCTCAAAAAGAGGGAGTAGACTATGGCATGACATAATCCACTGACTAGACACACTTCTCCAGTGAAATAGAAGTGTATAACGAGCAAAGAACCACATGCACACAAAAGTTTTTGAAAAATCCCAGAAGCCACCCATTGATAAACACATCTAGTTACATGAGGAGATTGAAGATCACCTAGAGTGATGAGATCTTAACCTTTGATACAAAGTTGAAGATGAAATCCTATAGAGGAAAACAAGCTCACAGATGGGTGAAAGAGGAAATTATCAACAAACTTCAATATAAAGGATATTGGTGTCCGACCTGATATGGATACATAGAATATCAATAGAAGAGGATACTACCTACCATTCTAGTACATAATGTTTCAATACATAGAGTAAAAAATGTAGAGAGAGGATGATGCTCCACTTCAGAGGGAGTGACTGCAAAAGCTATTCGATTTCGACATGGTAGGACAGGATGGAAAGGTTCCTAATGGACTAAGGATTTACTAAGAGTAAAGAGGGTTCCGAACCTTACTTTAAGGTTGAATGCAGAAGACTGGTATATGTCGATGAATTGACATGAGATGATGAACTCATTGTAGATGAAAATAGGAAGTGTTAAGAAGAGAATCTCAGGATGATGTTTCAGTTTTGGATCAGGTGTGATCTCATAGCTTAGTAGAAATCAAACCAGTATTAACTACCCTTAGTACAACTGAGGATGAGTACATTGCCGTATGATTCATCTTGTAGTGAACCAATATGGCGAGATTGTTTGATGTCGAGATAGATGATTTTGATATTTATTGTGACAACTAGAGTTGCATAGAACCCCATATTTCATAAAGTCTAGGATATGGTGCTGAGAGGAGCTTTGAATCTCCAATATGTTCCTATAGAGGAATAAGTTGTGGATGTACAAGAAAAGAATACTGAGCCTCAGTGATTTGGTCACTGTAGAGAGAGCCTGGTAATATCTTCGTGGGTATATTCCAATATGGTTGGTGACATCACCGAGTGTGGATCCTAGTATGATTGGTCATATCACTAATGGTAGATCCCAACATTGTTGGTGGTATCCTCACAAGGAAGATCCCAGGAAGGTTGGTTGTATCTTCAAATAGGAATATCCCAACGAGATGTGGTCCTGCATTCATTTGTGGACATTGTGTTCTATAATTCATTTACAGACATTGTGGTCCGACATTCATTTGTGGACGTTGTGGTATGGCATTCATTTGCAGATGTTGTGGTCCTCCATTAATTTGTGGATGTTTTGGTCTGGAATTAATTTGTAGACGTTGTTATCCTGCATTAATTTGCAGACGTTTTGGTCTAGAATTCATTTGCATATGTTGTGGTCCTGTATTAATTTCTGGACGTTGTGTTCTGGCATTCATTTGCAAACGTTGCAATCCTGCATTAATTTGTGGAGGTTGTGGTATGGAATTCATTTGCATATGTTGTGGCTCTACATTAACTTGCAGACATTTTGGTATGGAATTCATTTGTGTATGTTGTGGTATTGCATTCATTTGCAGGCATTGTGGTCCTTCATTCATTTGCGGGTAGTCCAATGTCTTTTGATGTTGTGGGTGATTTCACATTAAGTTGCGACGTTGTGTTTATTGCAGGTAATGTTTTGATAAGTATACCTACGATGAGATGTGATGCTTGTGATGATAGGATGAGATGTGTAGATATTGACGTTGCGATGAGATGTGATGCTTGTGATGATGCGATGAGATGTGAAACTTGTGATGATGCGATGAGATGTAATGCTCGTGATGATGCAGTGAGATTTGATGCTCGTGATGATGCGATGATATGTGATGTGATGCTTATGATGATGTGACGAGATACGATGATTGTTATGACTTGTCGAGATACAATTCACGTATGAATGTGTCCGTGACATGATGATTGAGATGTGATGCTCTATGATGGAAATATTCCATGGACAATGATAATGTTGATCTATTTGTGAGAATTTCCTATGACATATAGACTTGCTAGTCAGTTGTGCATATGTATTGTTGTTTTATAGAATACCTTCCTTGTTAAGGGGTAGTGTTAAAGAAATGTAACTACAAAATATATTCTATTTTGTATTATTATTGTTATTAACCCTTTGATATATGTTGTTCCTCCAATTAGGGATGTCATTGATGTAATTGGTCATGTAAAGTCTTGAGGTAGAACCTCTGTTGTAATTCAGGTTAGCAGTACCCACAAAAGTATTATTAAAATGTACTTTTGAGTATTCCAAGGAAAGTGATGATTGAGATGTGATGCTCTATGATGGAAATATTCCATGGACAATGATAATGTTGATCTATTTGTGAGAATTTCCTATGGCATATAGACTTGCTATTCAGTTGTGCATATGTATTGTTGTGTTATAGAATACCTTCCTTGTTAAGGGGTAGTGTTAAAGAAATGTAACTACAAAATATATTCTATTTTGTATTATTATTGTTATTACCCCTTTGATATATGTTGTTCCTCCAATTAGGGATGTCATTGATGTAATTGGTCATGTAAAGTCTTGAGGTAGAACCTCCATTGTAAGTTAGGTTAGCAGTACCCACAAAAGTATTATTAAAATGTATTTTTGAGTATTCCAAGGAAAGTCGGTCCTGGAAGCAAGGAGAAGTCTGCCTAGTTGGTTTATTAGGCCTCTTAGCTGATCAATATAAATAGGATAGGTTCCTACCTGATTTAGACAAGCAACATAACTCAACAATTGCGCTAGAGAGAGAAAGAGTAGTCCATCTGGGTGACAAGAGGCAATCCAATATTATTCTTCAGGTATTATAAGTCTTATTATTTGGGTCTTAGATTGTACTTGGTTTAATTCTATATCAAGGAAGTTTTGTTGGTTTTTCTTCCCCATGAGGGTTTCCTAGGATAAATCTTTGTGTTCTTTTGTATGGTTGCGCTTGTCTTTCTTTTAGTGATCCTTTTGTATATGGTTATGATTTTATGATGCTAAATTTTCTTAGATATTGTATAACCATTGAAATATTAATAGGAATTGTGCTAGGAATAGTGCTAGGTATAAAGTTAGCTATAAAGATATACATAACAGGAGGAATTGTGATAGGTATTATGCTAGGAATTTCCCTATGAAAAGGGCCAAGCATATTACCAAGTATAGAGCTAGGAATAGAGTTAATAACTCCTCCTAGAAAACATCCAACATAGCACCACATATGGATCTAGGTATAGCGCTTGGAATAGCACTATAAATTTTGAAAAGAATTGTACCAGGTTTAGAGCCAAGAATTGCGATCGAAAACACGTTTGAAATAGCCTTAGATATAACACTAGGATTAATGCAAAAATATGCGATAGGAAAATAGCTAGGAATTACAGAAGGAATTGTGCTAGGAATTGCATCAAGCATAGTGTTAGGTACAAAGCCAAACATAGCACTAAGAATTGTGAGAGGAATTTCGAAAGGTATTGCACCAATAATTTCCCTAGGAAAAGGGTCAAGCATAGAACCAGGTATAGAGATATACCTAGCACCAAGAATTGAACTAGAAAGTTCGAAAGGAATTGTGCTAGAAAATGTGTAAGGAAAACTCTAATGTTGGGTCAGGGATAGTGCCAGTCATGTTGACATAAGTAGCACCTAATTTCCCATTTTGGAAATTAAGAGACCCCAATTAATTGTAAATAACCCTAATGGAATCCTATGATCCCTAACAAAATTAGGGTGTGCTTAACGTCATGTTGTCGATGATGATGATGATGCATATTGACAATGATGGTTTCTATAATATTTAGTAGGATGTTGATGACAAAAATGATATCAATATCAATAATGATGATGTGGGTGATTATAGCACTAAATGATATTAATTTTTTATAATGGAACCATAATTCTTCCTAATGGCATATGATTGTCCCTACCAACATTTGAGTGACCCTAATGCAATTGGAATTACCATAAAAGCATGAGGATGATCATGTTGACGATGAATGATGAAAAGGATATTGATGATGATGATTATGACTATAACAATGAGGTTGAGATGAATGACTAGGATTATGATGATATATGACAAGGCCAATGATATTGATGTTGATGTACTCATGTATGTTGCTAATGACAATGATTATGATGGAGACGATATCAATGTCAATGATAATGACTCATGTGATAGTACTTTTGGATATTGATTTATCATATTGGCACCCAAATGAATGCAATCATGAAACTTTTGGATCTTGATTAATCCTAATTAGGGGTAAATTACCTTAATTCCACCTGAATTTCTCTAATGGAATTTGAGTTTCCCCAACAACATTTCATAGACCCTAATGGAATCTGATTGGCCCTAACAACATGACGATGATGCATTACAATAATTATGATGTAGTGTATGGATATGATTTGATAAGTATAATACTATATCGTCCATTTTTGTGAGGTAGTAGGAACTACAACAAAAACTGGAATTTGTGCAGTATTTAATGCCATATTTTAGTGTATTTTTTTTCCAATTGTGGTGCATAATCCGATGCCAAACATGGCACTATTGTACATTTTTGTAAAACACCGACCTTTGCATATTTTTTGCATCTTTTTTTTACATATATTTTTGTGTCCAATTGTGAGCCAATTTTTTTGCATCCTTTTTTGGGTCTTTTTTTGTCATTCTTTGCATCTAATTTTGCATCTAGTATTGCATCATTTTTTTTGTCCTTTATTACATCCTTTTTTGCGTCCATATTTGCATCCAATGTTGTGTCTGATTTTGCACCTTATTTTGTATCCAACGATGTATCAAGTTGTGTGTCTAGTGTTGCATCCATATTTGTGTCCAATATTTCGTCTCGTTTTGTGTCCAATTTTATTTCTAGTTTGTGTTCCATCTTGCATCCAATTTTACATCATGTTTTACGTCTTTTGTTGAATCCAAGTTTGTGTCTAGTGTTGTGTCTCTTTTTCTGTCTTTTTTGCATCAATATTGCACCCAGTATTGTTCCCACTTATGTGTCTAGTTTTGCATCAAATTTTTCTTCTAATATTGCATCTAGTTCTACATATAATGTTGCATCCAATTTTACGTCTAGTGTCATGTCCCATCTTGCATCCATTTTTGTGTTTTGTTTTACATATTTTTTTCATCTATGTTTTCACCTAATGTTGCATCCATCTTTTCACCCAATTTTGTGTCTAGTTTTATGCCCAATGTTGTGTCAATTTTTTGTGTCCAATTTAGCGCCCAATTTTATGTCCAGTTAGGAATCTAGTTTTGCATCTACTATGTTTCATGTGTTGTGTCGAGTTTTTGGCCTAATATTGCGTCTAGCTTGGTGCCCAGTTTTGCACCAACATTTGTGTCTTGTGTTGAGTTTGTTTCTGCATCCATTTTTGCATCTGGTGTGACGTCCACTTTTGTGCAATGTTTTGCATCCAATGTTTCATCTAGTGTTGTCTAATCTTGCATCCATTTTTGTGTCTCATTTGTCATTCAATTTGGCATCCATTTTTTTTGGGTCCATTGGTAATTAAGAATATTAAATTTAATTATTAATAGTGAAATATATCAATTTTTATTGATTTTTCACCCATTTTATTAATTTCAATTAAGTATTGAAATATATAAAAAATTTCAAATATCACTAAGAGTTCAAATTTATAATATAACAATTGGGAATAATTTTAAGGGAAATTCACAACATCCATCGAAAAGTAGTAATATCATCATACATAGTAAAATTATCCATCAAAAGAAATTTGACAATTTCCAATAGATATGAAGTAACAAAATAATACTGATTATATCATCATCATCTTTAATCAAATCAACTAAAATTGAAATATATGGTCAATGGATCAAAAATTTTCGTGGATATCATTCTTGTAAAGTAAAAACAAGTCATATATATATATATATATATATAGAATTTAAATACCATTCTGACAAAAAAATAAGTTGTATGATCTCCATATATAAATATAAAAGTCAAAATGATAAAAATATCAAAGTTATATATCAATAACAATGCAGGTAAATATAATCCAAAATGTAGCATGCTTATGCATAACATCAGTAATTAGCTAACACAACCAACATCGTCATCAATATCATGGTAATGATCCTCATCATGATCCTCAAGCTTGTCATCTTTCTCAACCTCATCACCATCGTCACCAACATCATCATCTTATTCTTCTTCTATATTTGAAGCATGCTTAGTATAGTTTGGATAATCTTGTAAGGGGTCATCAATTGTTGTGATCTAGAAAAAAATCAATATTAATGTTAAAATCTATTTCATACCACAATGCATAATTCAATTATATGTCTAGTAATAACTAATGTGAAAGTAAAACAAAGTATAATACAATTGCAGTTAATATGTCTATGCTCACTAATATGACTACAAAAGAAATTAACACATATTTAATTAAATTTGTAATTGTTTAGTGGATCTAGAATTTAGAACTTCCGTTAGATTGAGTTCTTTCAAAATGAGGAAAGTCATAGCCTTTGAATCCTTACATAATTTATAGTTTGTATTAAATGTTAATTTGATTAAATTATTTTATGACATACTACCAACATTTATTTGTTACTACAACACTTATAAATATTGTCATAGTAATTATTTTTGTCTTTGTTGAGTATGTTGTTTTATTTTTGGAAGTTCGCATCACTTATAATCAAAACGAGAAAACATTTTATGAATTTAAAATAGAAACATAATTTATTATTATTGTTGTTGGTAGTGGTAGTGTATCAAAAACTAGGTGGATAAATGTTTACTTTATGAATAATAGATTAACGTTAGAATTTATTAATTATAAATTTATTTAATGATATTGATGTTAGGAAAGCCTCCCTTATTTATTAATATTAATTATTTTAACAATCAAAATCAATTATGAACTAGAATAGCATTAGTGGAGTACAATTTGGTTTTTTTCATATACAAGAGGAAAGGGGGAAAACCAACTAAACTAATTATTAAAAGTGTTCATTATTTATTTATGAAGTATTTGAACAATGTGTTTAATTGAAAAGAGCATATTTATATTGAAAATATAGATATCTTACAATATTTATAGTATCATTAATATTTTATATCATCTATTAATTTATGTTGGGGCACGGAGGAATCGAACCACCATCGTCCTGCTTGTAATGCATGTGCTCTTCCATTGAGATAGCACCCTTTACAACATGAGGGGAGAGGGACCGTGTTAACACCTAGATTACACATTTATAATCTTCTGTGACAAATCATAATGATGAAAGTCTTAGACTTTGATTCTTTCAAAATGATGAAATTCTTAGACTTTGATTCCTTACATAATTTCTATTAATATTATCTATAGTTTTTATTAAATGGTAAGTTGATTAAGTTTATGTAATGGCATTAATATTGTATATGTCACTATGATTAAGCAATTGAATTATAATTTGATATGGTAACTAGTACATTGTTGGTGTTGAGTTCCTATACTAGTAGAAGGTTGACACAATTTTAGAATGACTCATTTAAAAACTATTTAATGACATAATAAAAATGTGTTTGTTAGTATAACAATTTTAATTCTCAACATAACAAGTAATAGTGTATGTGTTGAGTATCATGTTGTAATATATTAGGAGGTTGGAAACATTTTATAAGTGAAAAGAAAAACTATTATATATTATGTGTTACTATGCTAAGTTTATTATTTTAACGATTAAAATCAATTATACGTTAGAGTAGAAATATAATTGATTTACAATACTATTATTTATATTTTCTAATAAAAGTTAAGTTGAGCAATGATTATACCATGAAAAATAGATTGTAGACGATTTTTATACATATTATTATTAAAGTTATTTAATGACATTAATAATCAATGTTTGTTGCTATTTTATCTTGGAATTTCATTTAATTGAAATTATGTTAACTAATGTGTCTAGGTTGAGTTACCATAGTAAGTCTAAGTCGTTTTTGGGTATGATGTTTTATTTTTGGAAGTTGGCACCATTTGATAGTGGAAAAGAGAAAATATTTTGACTTAGAGTAAAATTGATTTTATCTTAGTAATGATTAAAATAAATTATGAATTATAATAGAGACATAATTTATTATTATTATTGTTGTTGGTGGTGGTGTATTAGAAACTAAGTTAATGAATGTTGATTTTATGAATAACATATTTATGTGAGAAAGTTTACCTATAAATGTATTTAATGATATACTTTGATTATCATTAATATTTATATTTACGTATAAAAACAAAAGTCACCAATACTTGACTAGTGAATTATTAATAATTTGTGTAAGGAATTTCTTACATAATATAAAGTTGTTTAACAACATATCAATATTGTGTTGTGACTATTATTAACTTATGTGGTATTGACATTAAATGTTAATACTTGGCTATTGATTTTCGGGATTAAGCTATGTGAAAGCTTTTCAAACCATAATGAATTTTACATTGTTCCCTCAATGATCATGAGTGGAGTGCCCACTTGAAATGTTGGTTTGAAAAACTCACTCACAACTTAATAAAGAAAATCATTCACAATGATGACAAATTGTGAAAGCCCACACTCTGAAAATGTTACTACTTTGTCTTTGTTTAGTATAAGATATTGCACTGATACAAAATTCACACCCCTTTAAAGTTTACAGAAGAAAATATAATATTAATCAGAATGCAACATAGTAGAACAATTAAATTTATATCAATTTTAATAACAAATAATAGGGAAAACTCACTTCAAACCTTATTGCAAGTGCCTTACATTTATTCAGAGAGGAAGTCCGAGAAGATGTTTTAAGGTTCATTATTGAATATGATTACGCACATTTGATATAGTGATGTGTTGAGTTTATGTAAAAAAACAAATTGAAAATTTAAAAATTGAATGGTGTTATCTAATTCACATAAAGTACCATCACATGAATTAACATAGAAGTTGAACCAAAATTTGCATATTAGTAAATAATATAAAATTCCTCAAAAAAAGGATTGAAGACAATATTTGATATAAAACAAACATTGAAAAGTGTTTCTTCCTGTATATTAATAAATCGTTCAAAGAGAAAATTACATTCATGAACCATATCAACCTAATCCCCTTATATTCAGTCAAGAAAATCAATTAGAACTTGTACACCACATTTATTTATCATGGTCTTCCTGCAATCTTCTTTCTTTTGGATCCATGCCCAAACTATGGTATTAACTGGAATAGATCCAAGTCATGTGTCATCAAGGTTTGGTACCCAATATTGTTCTAAAAATTTTCGTTGTATTTCCCTGAACTAGGATTCCATCAATCAACCTTTACATGAAGAGTCTCACTTTCATCATTCTGGAAGATATATGAGGTGGTTTTTTTCCATCCAAATCATCTCTCATTCATCCTCAATTCATGATATAACTAGAAACATCTTTCCTTTATCATCTTCAATCATAGGATTGAATCTTGGCTTTAGTTTGTTGCACTTAGGTTTAGCATATACCAGTTCATCCCTCACATTATCAAAATCTCTATCCATAATACTTTTATTACATGCAATGCATTACGATCAACATTAAATCTCAAACGGATTAAATTGTCTTTATGATGCAATGTATTTGATGATAATGGCTAACATGATGCTACTACTTAATGATTGATTTTTTGGATTAAGTTATGTGAAAAAATTTCAGTGCATAATGAGTTTTTCATGGTTCCCATAACAAGCAATGGTGGAGTGTCCACTCAAAAATGTTCACATAGTTTAATCCAGAAAATCAATCACAATGATGACAAATTGATAAAACCTGCACGCTCAAAATGTTAGTACTGTATTTATTGAGTATAAGTTAATATACTAGTACAAAGTTGGCACCACTATAAATTCTACACGAGAAAATATAATTATGAATTTGAATGCAATATAGTAGTACAATTAAATTTATATCAACTATAATAATGAATAATAGGGAAAAATCACTTCAAACCTTATTGCAAGTGACTTATATTTATTCACAAAGTAAGTATATAAGATGTTTTAAGGTGCATTTGCATAAAGTATCATCACATGAATTAACATTGAAGTTGAACCAAAATTTTCATATATGTAGAAAATAATATAAAATTCCTCAAAAGGTAGCTTGAAGAGCACATTTGATATACTAGAAACATTGACAACTTTTTCTTTGTGTATATTAATTAGTCATTCGAAAAGAAAATTACATTCATGAATCATATCCACCTAATATCCTTATTTTTTCTCAAGCCGATCAAGTACAGCTTGAGGATGAAGATTTCCACAATTAATCATAATGACAAATAGAGTTTATGGAATTAAATTGTGTGTATTGAAACGTCCCTACACTTCAAGTGGAAACTCCACCAATCAGGGAACAAAATGAAAAGCTCAAAGTGGTATTGAAGAGAGTGAGCAAAAGCTAATAATGAATAAGGTAAGGGTTTTGTACATGCATTAATGAATATAATTATGCACATTTGATATAGTGAGATGTTGTGTTGATCTAAAAGACAAATTGGAAAGTTAAATATTGCATTAGCTGAAATTTCAACTCAAAATGGGCCTCCTAAAAAAAATTAATAAAATAATAGTTAAAATAATAAAATAATATTTATTAATTTTGGAGGAGGAAAAGAAAAAAACTACTTTTTTGTTTGTATTTTTGACATATCTCCCCGTGTTTTTACTCAAATTTCGATCGGGAGAGCTTGTTGGATGCGGAATTAAATTCCGCATCCAACAAGCTCTCTTGATCGAAATTTGAGTAAAAACATGGGGAGATATGTCGAAAATACAAACAAAAAAAGTAGTTTTTTTTATGATACCTATCCCCAAATTTATATTAAAAAAGTGTTTAAGACCTATACGGTATTTCAAATTTAAATCAATTTCATTGGCTAACACATGATGACATGGAATTTGAGTTAAATTTAAAAGGCCCATTCTGAGTTGAAATTTCCTCTAATGAATGGTGTTATCTAATTCACATAAAGTATTATCACATGAATTAACATTGAACTTGAAGTGAAATTTTCATATATGTAGTAAATAAAATAAAATTCCTCCAAAAGTAGCTTGAAGAGTATTTATTATACTACAAGCATTGAAAAATGTTTCTTCATGTATACTTAAAGTCATTCAAAAAGAAAAATTAGATTCATGAATCATCTCCACCTAATATCCTTATATCCGCTCAAGCATATTAAGTACAACTTGTACACCACATTTATTTATATTGGTCTTCCTACAATCTTCTTTCTTTGGCATCCATGCCCAAACTATGGTATTAATTGGAATAGATCCAAGTTTTGTGTCATCAGGATTTGGTACCCAATATTGTTCTAAAAAAATTTCCTTGTATTTCCTTGAACTAGGCTGCCACCAATCAATATTTACATGAAGTGTCTCGATTTCATTATCCTGGAAGATATATGAGGTGTTTTTTTTCATCCAAATTATCTCTCCTTCATCCTCATTTCCTGATCTAACAAGCAACATCTTTCCTTTCTCAACATCAATTATAGGATCAAATGTTGGCTTTGGCTTGTTGCACTTGGGTCCAATATATACCCGTTCATCTGTCACATTATCAAAATCCCCATCCATAATACTTGATATTTCATGGAGTGCATTACCATCAACGTTGAAATTTTTCCTCGTCTTGGGCCAAAAATCATCATAAGAGAATCACTTTCATCGAAGGGTGTATGCCAATTGTATATTACATCTAATGCATCAAGAAATCTTTTCCAATACTCTAGTTTTTTATTCCATTCCTCTGTAACAATTGGTGAATTCTCATTGCCAATAGTCACTTTCCACATTTTTATGTATGATGTTATTCCTTCCTTTAGTTCTTTTAAATAACCATCATTGTCTTTGGGACGTAGGAAAGATGGCTTCCATGTGGGAAATATAGGTCGACCTTCATCATCTATATTCCACAACACAACTAGTTCTAACCACTCAATGTCTCTGATGGATTCTTTATACCTCATAATTGGAACATCATTGAGCACAATAAATTGGAAGTGCTGGACATTAATATGTCCAACTAGTTCATTTTTCCCTCCTTAATGTACCCATTAAGAAATTTTTTGAAGTCATACACTTTGTCAATATGTTAAGGTGGAAACACCTATTTTTCTTCTATTGTGCGATATGTATCCCTCATATCATGTAAGGAATACATATCTTTACTTTTCAAGTTGGAAGACATTCTTTCGTAGGTTCCATATATGTCTTCATGGGTGTGCCCCATAAGCAAGGAACCAAACTCAAAAGTGATGAAGACACCAATTGCAGTTAATAGTGATAGAAACATGAAAACATAATGATTCTTATTATCACTAGCTGCATTGTCCAACTGTAAGAACAAATGTGGAGGATGAGGTTTAAAATCAATGTTTTTATTTTTTGAGCTTCCATTTAAATATAGGAAAGCATCCTTGTACATTCTACATTTTGAGTAAATAGATTTTTGAAGTAATGCATTTGAAAGTGGATTTCTTGAACATCCACTCTTATAAAGAAAATCCCCATACAATCAAGGTGTGGGTCTTCAAGGTCCCTCAAGAACTTTGCAAGAGATATAATGGTAAATTGTGATCCCATGCATACAAATGGTATGCCCATGTGTTAGCATACTTGTCAACGACAAACCCAAGTTTGTTCCTGCAACAGATTTTGATTTCACACGTAATATTCGAATTGTAGTCTTTGTTTTGTCCATTTTATCATGGATAATGCTCAAGTATTCCTTTGGATACCGCTTTGACATAATTATGTGGGAATAGTAGTAATGTCTTCCACACATAACAATCTTATTATGTTTCTTTAGTCTAGCTTGTGCCTTTTCTTCCAGCTCTTTTGTAGTCGTTGTCTTCATCTGTGCTTTCAACATGATACATTCACTACATTTACTGAAGTTAGTGTTATTTGAGAATGCCACATATAGAAAATGAGTATTCCAAATATTGATCATTGTTGGTTGTGATATTGATGGAAAATTGAGCTCTTGAAGAGCCTCATTGATCACTTTTAACAAAGAAATCTTAAAGAAGCAGATGTCCCATCTTCTTCAACTTGTCGTGTTTGGTTCGGTGAAAAATCTAAATTATCCATTACAATTTTGTGCAATATTTCTATGGATGCCACAATATGTGCACGTGCTTTGCATTTGTTGGTGTTAGCATGAATTCATTTGACATGTCCTTGTTGGAAATTATGTTGGTAAGTATAGAAGGTGCTTTGAGGAATATTATGTATCTTGTACCGTGCTTTCTTACAAATAATATCTCCATTAAACCTCATGTCCTTTACTTTCCTAACAATAGGAGGTAGGCCATAGCCATGGGTCTTTGACATGATTGTGTTGGAAAGGAGTGAATTCTAGAAAAATTCCATATTGCAATTTTTTTAAGAATTTCATACCCCTTCTAGTAGCTGTGATGGATTTCATATCCACATGTTGAATACAGTCTTGTTTGCAACATTCATCCACTACCAAAAGTTTGATTTCTTTCTCTTCATCTCTATGTATTTGAAAGTTTCCAACTCTTTTTGGTAACCATAAATTCTTTAATCATTTTATATGGCCTCGTTACGTGCATAGAAATTGATTCTAGATTATAAATATCACCATCCCATGTGTTAAAGGGACTTGTTTCCTCTATCAGATCCCATACCGCCATTTCCTTGGGCGCCTCCTTGGAATTTTCATTCAACCTTAAAATCTCACCTTCATTTTCCACTAAATTATTTATTGGCCATTTAACCAAACAATGTATAGACTTATCCCCAATCCTACATCTTTCACAATTTCTATCTATGTCTTCCACAAAAACACCAAATTCCTTTTCACCTAACATTTCACCCTCAACCATGTCACCTCACAGACATTAACTACAATCCCTTTTGCAATGCACATGCTTGTTCCCTTGCATTCATGTGTAAGAGAAACCTTTTTAGATGTGAATGTAAGCCTCTCTTGGGGAGTTTTTACTGGATGATCATGACAATGATCTTCCAAATCTGATTCTGGCCAAATCTCATAAGATCCCAATGCACCTGCTAGTGTATTCTCAAATCTTGTTGGATGCGGAAAAAGAGAATCATGTTTTAACACCTTATCAATGTTAGCCACTATCGATCCTTTATTTAACATCCTTCCATGCAACTTATGACCAATCTTTGTGTTCAATATGGAGCCTTCACCCACCCGCACTACACATTGCAAAAGATCTACCTTGTCTCCAATAGAAAATGCAAAAGAGACATTTGCACCTATACAACAAATTAAACAAACTTAGTATTTGCTCAAAAATAACAAGAAATGTACTACAAAAACACTTAACATGTGCTTTAATATTTTGATTTACCTTTTTTATGCCTCAAATCTATGATCTTCCATGGATGCAAGTCCCCTTCATCAACATCTTCCACAACCAAGTGTGGTTCAATGGAATCAATTATCAAAACCATAACATATCCTACATTAAGCGTTTCTTCTCCATAATGAGTTGTAGTCTCTATAGATTCAACCCTTCCTAGTCCAATAACTTGACCATTAATTAGGAGGTCAACATAGTTCCCTCTTGTCAAAATTATATTTTCCATTGTAACTCCTCCCAATTTCTGTAACACATTTGAATTGTAGTTTTTAATTAAGGTTAAGCCATATGAAGTGTATGTTCAAAAAATTAATATAGTTGCAATAATCCAAAACAATAGGGTATCCCTTTTGTATGCCACAAAACATTGTTCCCCTACATCTTGTGCGCACTCACAAAAGGGAATTTACATATAAACTACATAAAATATATATGAAGAGACAAAAATAAGAGATCCAAGAAGTATTAGAGAATGACAGATATCAACTCGGATAAAACCACAAAATTCCTATTTGACTTTGTACATGGCACTTATATTATTGATGTATGTGTATGAATGTGCTAGATATCTAGCTAGAGTTAGATTCCATTCTTAAAACATTTCACGATGAATGAAAGTTAATGTGTGTTAGTTTTCATAATGTAGTTTTCCATCTAATAGAACCACATTTTCATCAATCGCATTACACCATGATGAAAATATAGCTGGAGTTAGCTTTCCGATTCATAAAACATTGCATGGTGACGAAAAGCTAATCTGTGTTAGTTTTCATAAGGTAGTTTTCCATCTAACACAACCACATTGTCATCAAATACATTACACCATAATGGAAATCTAGCGGAGTTAGCTTTCTTCTAACAAAATGGCATGGTGAGTGAAACCTAACGTGCGATAGCTTTCATAAGGAATCAATTTTCCATCTAACACAACTACATTAACAATCAATCAGATTGCACCACGATGGAAATATAGCTGAAGATATTTTTCGTTCTTAAAGCATTCCGCGGTTAGTGAAAGATAAAGTGTGTTACTTTTCATAAGGTAGTTTTTCATCTGGCACAACCACATTGTCATCAATCACATTGCACCATGATGGAAATTTAGTTACAATTATATTTTGTTCTTAAAACATTGCACCATGAGTGAAAGGTAATGTGTATTAGCTTTGATATTGCAGTTTTAAATCTAAGACAACCACATTGTCATCAATCACATTGCACCATGATGGAAATCTAGCTAGAGTTGGATTTCCTTCTTAAAACATTTCACGGTGAGTGAAAGCTAATGTGTGTTAGTTTTCATAAGGTAGCTTTCTATCTAAAAAAACCACATTGTCATCAAATATATCACACCATGATGAAAATCTAGCTGGAGTTAGCTTTCCTTTTAACAACATGGCATGATGAGAGAAATATAATGTGTGTAAGGTTTGTTGTTGCACCAAAACCTGCAGATGCTGATGAACATTTGAAACCCAACACAAGGGCCTATCACTGGGAGTGGCGGTTAGTCCACTTGTTTTATATTCCTAGAGGTGTGGCTCTTATACCATGTGGATGTTGTATCATGTAAGAACCCAAAATTCACAAAAAATTAAAATTCTTCTATGTGACATTTAATGCTAGATCATAGCCAAAATGCTAGTTTAATAACTAAATTTAGTTTATTTAATAGGTAGTTTACCATGCAAGACATTAAGAGAAAACTTAGGAGTTAATTGTTTTCTATTAACAGTGACTAAAAGACTACAAATTTTTTTACCTACTAACTTGCAAGTCACATGTCCCTAACTGTATTTAGCCTAGACTGATTTTCAGCTTTGAATAAAAGTTTAACAGAGTTTAAGAGTTTCAAATTATTGAATTCAGATCATTGATTTTTTTGTGAGCATGTGTATGATTTTGATGGTTTTTTTCTTTTCTTACTGAAGGGGCTTGAGGTTAGCTTGAGGCTTTCTTATCTTTTGATAAAGCTAACGCAGATTCGATGCTTTTACAATATTCACAAGTAAAAATTACTTCTAGGTTTACGATGTAAGAAATAAAACTTGGAAGACCAAACGGGCAAGCTAGGAAAGATTCTTGAACTCTATTTAATGTATCGATTATCTAAGTGTGAGCATTCCTAGGCCTATAGTAGAGTTTACTCTACCTAGGTAGAAAAATGGAGTTGGTAGTGATGATCATTTGTTCTAACAGATAAAATATGGCATATAGTCATCCAACATGTTTTTAGTTGAATGCAGTATTATTTGCCTAAAAACATTCTCCATCTTTTATAATTATGCACTTTGTCATGTTAACCTAGAACTTCCTAAGTCCTAATGTAATCATTATTAATTTTTGCACTAGAAACTCATTGCAAAAATAAACAAGCTAACCTAGGCATATATACTCGACGCATAACCAATAAACTAACCTAGGCATTACAATTATCATTGTAAAAATGGTAGTTTAAAACTAGCTATAAAAATAACAATACTAACCTATGCATATCACCAATGCATAAATATTAACTATAACCTAGCTAAGACTACCCAATACATAAATAAAACTATAACCTAGCTCAAAGCTCCAACATACCAAAATATGATTTGTTTATTTCTTTTACAAAGGTAATAGTATTATGTTTACCATTCAATGCAGGGTTATCATGCAGATTTCAAAACTATATCAATACCACAAGAATTTCGATTGAAGTGGAATCCACGTGGTGGATCTTCACTGGATGGAGGTGTTAGCACTCCATTTACAATAGTCAAGTTATGGGCTGGGAAGAATGTAGAAGGGTCCTGTTCAAGGGAGAATTATACATACACCCTTTAGGTTATCCGATGGACAGTTTCCATCAGTTGGGACTGTTGGATGAAGAAGAGGGATTGATCTATGGTGGTAGATCATTCCGAAGGTCAAGGCATTGCAGCAGTGAAGATGAGATAAAGAGGCGTCATAGATCAATGATCCATAAGGACAATGAAGAAGATCAATGATGGAGAGTGGTCTCACAGGCTGAAATATGTGAGGAAATACCTAAGTAAAAGGAGACAAGTAATGAAAGGCTGAGATTCACACAAAGCCCGATCAACGGCCTTAGATGGTTTCACTGGGAAAACATGCTCGGTAGAAGGAACTTTCCCAAATCGTGAAACAGGTTAAAGGGCAGAAATATCTAATGGTGGAGATGAGAGCATGAGCAGATCTATGGCCCTAGCTGATTTTGCAATCCGAACTTGTGCAAATAAAGTTGTGATTCCAAATCACGAAAAGTGGTACCGGTTGCAAATATCAATGGTCACAACAAATAAGGGAATATATCTATGGTCGAGGTTCATTTCACGATCTGAACTAGTGTAGACGAGGTCAGGTTCTCAATTCATGAAAGTGGTAGGGTCCGCTCCAATAAATGGTTGCATGGAGAGGTCGATCTCGATCAACGGATAAGAAAAATGCCACAGTTTAAAGATGCTTGCTGGATCCAGGAAAGAGGAATTGGTGGCATAAGTTAAAGAAACATGGACAACGGAGGTGGAGGACCCCCAAATCAGAGGGCTGAAAAGGCCTCAAGGCTATAGGTGTCACATCCAGTGCAAGGCTAACAATATAAGAGACGTTCCCACGCATGATAATCCTCCTGATAGATTAATTGATCCCCTAGATGCCATTTGTAGCATGCGTATAGGTGAAATCATCCCTGTGGCAGAGCCGTATCACCTAAAGACAGGCGGCCTCTATGTAATTTGGCATGCAAAAGTGAGGAAAGTAATTAGTGAATCAACTCTTCACATGGGACGAGGCCAGCACGACGGGGGAGACCATTCTGTTTCCTACGTCACGAGAGCAAGAGAGCATGGGAATGTCCACTTCATGTGCTTTGCATCATGGATCAACTACACAAGGTGGCACCCAAAAATATTCCCCATAGCTAACGGTAAGGTGCTGCAGCCGATGAAGTGACGTGACTAGATCCCAAACAGGTAAAGGATCACCTTGCCCATGCCCTCACACATGTCGGCACCAAAGACATGTGATGGAAGAATGTGTGGGAATGTTGACCGGTCATTGCAGAATTCAGTCTTGAAGCCTTATATATATTGCCTTTGAGATGCTGGGAGTGAGATAACATACTTGCAAAGCCCAAGTTTTCATTTTGTCGCGAGTCCATAGAAATTCCAAGGGTTTGGCGATGGCGATATGGTTCAAAATCTTGTCCATATAGGTGTGCTGATGGTTGGTGAGAAAATTTCCACACTTACCCGTCTCCTTGGTGTTCCATGCCAAGGATGACACCAGCCATCAGGGCCTAGATGTGAAGAATTTTGAGAGATACACCTGCCTTCAGATACCCGCACCTCCAACGATGCATTGTATAGACACTCGCTCCCCATAGGTGTTTTTTCAGGGACCCCTGATACCATCGCTACCTCCAAAGCCTCCACA